>JAQGCP010001472.1:0-12319 GCA_034699885.1 Acrobeloides thornei | reverse complement strand
GTTTTCAGGCTTCGGAAATGCGTTTTTCGGATTCCCCGCTTAAAATTACCCCTAAAAACGTCATTTTTAGAAAAAAATTAGAAAAAATTTTTTTCGAAAAAAATCCCTGTCCTTTGGGGCCGTTAATGCCGACCAGTACCCTTTTGTCACGCTAACTTTTGTCACGCATACAAACTACAAGCCAAATAACAAGTTGTTTTTTTGTACTGAATTATTTCGAAAATCTGTGGGTGTATGCGTGACAAAACGCGTGAAAAAAGTTATAATGCCCTAAAAATAATTGAAGCATAACTTTAGGATTTAAAGTTTTTAAGCTGCGATTAGTCTTGGTTAGTGCTTCAGACGAGTAAAGTCCTTTACTTAAAATGTCAAATAACGCTGACAACATAACATATTGGAATAACTTTTTATATGGAGCAGACTACGATCTTGATCAATTTCGAATATTTGGCTTTATAACGTTATTTTTATTCCTACTATTATTTCCTGCAAATATTATTATGATGAAGGTATTTTGTTTTTGAGCTGCTCACATAATAGAATTTTTTTCTATTTTACTGTAACAAGTTTAGATTTTTGTAACTCATCCGCTTTTTAAAAGTTCCCAAGCATATTATGTCATGTTTCATCTTGGAATGACGGATTCTTTACGTTTATGCACTTTTATATTTGATGTTATAGCTCTAGTTTTTCCATTTGCAGAATTTAATCCAATTTGGATAAATGTAATCTAAATGTTTACTAAAAGTATTGAAATTTTAGTTCACATGTGCTGTCTCATGGGGCGCAGTTGCTTCTGTAAATTTAATGACGTTTGTATTAGCCATGAACCGATTTGATGTACAGGGTGTTTAAGATGGACATCCCCTCGAAGACAATTGAATTTCTCAATAAAGAAAACGATTTTGTTATATATGCATAGGGAAATGAACACTCGCATTAAGCCCATATAAGCGGGCCACCCTAGAGGGGGGAGGGGACCCAGTTATCGAATTTTTTAGGAGGCCCGCTTGTGGATTCTTTACGTAAAAAGGGGATGCCCGCTTAACGAGCGTTCACTGTATGTAGGATCTTTTTTTGCAGAGAAATTCAATTTTCCTTGAGGGGACGTCCATCTAAAACAAATATTTGTTATAGGTATTTGTTGGTTTGAAGTTCGTTAGTCTTCAAAACAAAAAATTATATAACCGAGTAAGTTATGTGTCGAATGGGTTCATAATTCCGATCTTAATACTGAAAAAAATAGAAATTTAGGTTTTAATTTTCTTTACTTATGTGGTAGGTTTGGTGATCACGGCTATGTTTATGGTTCCAGGTGCACGAGAATATAGATATGTATGGAATTGGACTGAAGAAATCAATTGGATTATTGTTGGCAATATTGCTTCATATATTAACTTTGGAACGATGGGGGTGGCCTGCTCGTTATATCTATGGTCGATTTTAATTGTTGCTATCGAGGTTGATGCTACATATGTTACGGGAAAAACTGTTTTTTGGGGAAATCTAATTTTCCCAGGAAAATCTGATTTTCCTGGGAAAATCTAAACTGATCAGATTTTTCCGGGAAAAGAGCTTAGCCTTAAGCTTAGGCTTAGACTTAGACTTAACCTTAGGCATAGCCTTACGCTAATGCTTAGCCTAAGGCTAAGCCATAGGTCACCAGTAGGGGGAGTACACCGGTCCCTCAGGATGGATGGCCTTTTAGGGGGGATACATGCATACATGAACAAGGAGGGGGGACAAGCTACCTCGGGGCTATATGTTGTCGACCAAAAAAAAGGTCGATTTTTTCAAAAATTTATATGATGAATGAATTTGGGAGGAGGGTACTGTACCCCCCTTGGTAACCTATGTGTTGAACAATGCAGCAACTTATATAAGTTGTGCTCTGATGTAACTAAAACGACCTGCAGTACAGTGTCTAACTAAAACCCGAAATCAAAAATCTTTTAATATTAAACGAGAAATGTCTGTTTGTTTATGTCACCAAATTTTGTAACCTTAAGTCCAATCCCGTGACGACTTAGATTTTTGGAAAGAGCTCGTGAGAGAAGAAAAACAACACCAAAAATCATGGGGGTATCCCCTATGGAAAAAATTAAAAATTCTATTTTTCATTTTTGCCTTTTCACTTAGGTATTTGGTCAGAAATAAAAATCCGTTGCCTCATGGCGCAGTTGGTAAAGCGTTAGTTTTGCAGTCGGAAAGACGCAGATTTGACACCCGTCTCCGCCTAGATATTTTTGCTTTTTCAATAAATGTTTGTTTTTTTGGGGTATATTTTGGTTTCAATATAACGAAAAAACTTTTTTGTATCGACCCCTTATCTATTCAAGTTTTCTAGCTATCGTCTTTCAAAACCTTGTCAGGATATTAATTTTAATCGATTTATTCATATTTCATAAATAGCCTTCTAATCTCAACAAGTTCGTTATTTCACTTCAAGCTTTGTGGGTGAGGAATCCCATACAAATTGTCAACGCATTTTGTAAGGATTAATAGTCGGCCAATAATCACCCAATACATTTTCTTAGGAAGCTACGAGAAAAGAAGGAAGGAAGGATGTCGGTCATCCGATGTTGTTATTAGAACGCGTTCTTGAACTTCGTTTTATAAATTTATTTTTAAACTCTGATTGTTTAATCACGACAGCTTAAAAATTTCTTGTGTTTCTCTATAATTTTAAGAACAATACCTCGATGTTTAGGCTACAAGTCTCTCACCACTTGATTTATATCATCATCATTAAAGTTCGTTAAAGATTTTAATTACCTGATGTCTATGGTTTCAACTATATTTTAAACTACACTGACGTATGCTGTAAAAAAAACGAAGCCAAACATCAAATTATATACAGGGTGACTCGAAAAATGAGAATTTTGTAATTTTTAAAAAAAATTTAGCTTTTTTAAATTTTCACCAAAATAACCTTATAGGGCTTTTCTATAATAGAAATCGATTGCGCGCATTGCCGAATCTTGAAACGCTTCCCTGATTCAAGGAAGAGGCATGTGTATTGAAACGAAAATAGGCTAATCCGGGGTCAGGGAAAAGTTTCAAGGTTTGGCAATACACGCAATCGATTCCTCACATAGAAAACCTCCTATATAGCTATTTTGGTGAAAATTAAAAAACTTGAAAATTTTTGAAAAAATCGCAAAATTCTCATTTTTTGGATCACCCTGTAAAAGTTCTAATACTTTTTTTAACTCAGAATGACTTGTGACTTTGTAGGGATTAGCTCAACCTCATTAGACAGATTTTGTGTCGGAAAGAATTGTGGGCACACTTTATTTTAAATGACTAATATATGTCGGTTAAAAACTTTACATCTAATAATGTTTGATCACTACCTTTTCATCGCGAATCTTTTTTGTTGTTGAAGTTATTAATTTTATTTAGATTTCCAGGGTAGTTCAAACTTCCTATCTTATATTTTCTACTCAATGCATTCTCAATTTGGTGAAAATTGTGTATTTTTTATTAAGCTATGCTTACTAACAATCTTCAGCGATCGGCTATATTCCTTGGCTAAAGATGCTCCACCTAGCCCCCAGAGACCAAACATCATTGTTTTGATGGTGGATGATTTGGGTAAGATCGTGATCTTATTAGATTTAATCCTATTTGTCGTATATAGGGTTCGGTGATCTCCAAAGTTACGGGAATCCGTCTCAAGAGTGGAATCAAATCGATGAAATGATTCAAGAGGGTACTAGATTTACAAATGCGTATAGTGCTGATAGTATGTGTTCTCCTAGTAGAGCTGGCTTCATGACAGGTTTTAAAAATTTAATCAACAATTTGATGGAAATTATGATTTAGGTCGATTACCAATTAGGCTTGGCATAACGGGTGGTGCACGGGTTTTCTTGCCATTCGATAAAGGTGGTTTGCCAAAAAGTGAACCGACAATGGCTGAGATGCTTAAAAAAGCGGGTAAGTAAATAATTTTAACATAGTATGTTGCGGTTGGTACTACTACAAGGTCGAAATTGAATATGAATCAGTCAATGAGCGCCATGGTGTAGTGGTCCGGTGCGCTGCCAAAGAGTTCGGCATCACTGGCATTAGCAAGGGTTCGGTTTCCCCTTGCATCAAAAAGATTTTTCCCTGTAGTATTTATCGGACAAATCTAACATTGTAAGAGAACCAATCAGGGATAGTTTTTCATTCCATAGAGAAACACACGTAAGAAACATATTTTAAGGTTATTCAACGGGCATGATCGGAAAATGGCACTTGGGTATGAATGCTGTTAACCGAACCGATGGTACCTATCTGCCAAGTAAACGAGGTTTTGACTTTGTCGGGTTGAATCTGCCATTTACAAATGCATGGGACTGCGACACATCTCAGGTTCGAATATACCAATTAGAGATTTTTCACAAAAACTTTTAAAGGATTTTGTACCATCAGGACCAAATCTAACCAAATGTTTCTTATACAATGGGGATAACGTTGTGCAACAGCCCATAAAATTCGATCGGTTGACCGAACAAATGGTCAATGATTGGAAGAGATTTTTACAACAGCGATTGGATATGGATCAAAAGAAGAAGCCGTTTTTCTTTTTCTTTTCATTTCCACACGTGCACAGCAGTCAATTTGCTAGCGAACCTTTTAAAGGAAAATCCAATAGAGGTAAAAAATTTAAATTACTAAGTCTAAGCTTAAGCCTAAGCCTAAGCCTTAAGCCTAAGGCATAGAACCAGAATCAATTACTAATACAATCAAACCTCTCAATAGTGACCCCCTCAATAGTGTGTGTCTGTACTTTGACATTATTCAATTTTAGGCTTATTTGGTGACAACATCAATGAAATGGCTTGGGCAGTTGGTGAAGTAATCAAAAGTCTAAAAGAAGCTAAGATTGACAAGAATACGTTAGTAGTGTTTATGTCCGATCATGGTCCACATCAAGAACTTTGCAATAACGGTGGTAGCACCGCAGGACTTAAAGGTATACAAAAAACAATGAAATTTTTTAAAGGTTTTGCATATTTTAGGTGGAAAATCCAACTCATTCGAAGGTGGTTTTCGAATCCCTTTTGTTTCATGGATGCCTGGGACAGTTAAATCAGGTGCTGTTTCTCAAGAAGTTATTTCTGCTCTCGATTTGTATCCAACGTTCAAACAATTCGCTGAATCTGATGAGGTATTTTAAGTTTTTTGAATGAATATAATCTTTGCTCTAGGAGACTCGCACAATTGAGAGTCGCCAATTAGATGGAGTGGACATTTGGCCGGAACTTAAGGGAATTTCAGCTTCCTCTCCCGGAAAAAATTACAACGATGTGCGTCATATACTTGGGGAACCATTGAGCAAAAGACGACCAATATTTTTCTATTGTAATAGGAATTTAATGGCCGTTAGATATGGAGATTATAAGGTAAGACAAATAAAGAAAACATGAAAATTTTTATAAAAACTTTCAAAATGCAGTAGACAAGACAAGCGTGTACCCAAATTTAAAAAAATGGCAAAATACTACTACCCCACGCAAATTTCTCAAAATTAGTGTACTCCACAGGTGCCCAAATGAGGAGAGTCTACCGCCTAACCCATCCGGCAACAATACTAAAAATAGGGACCAACCCGAGATTTTTGAAAATTTGTTGAAAAAATCTTCTTGGTTCCTCCTTATGTTTTTGCCCAAAAATTTTTTCAACAAAAAATATGGAGGGGACCAAGGTAAATTTTTCACTTTTTGGGGACCCAACCCAGCACCAGACTCCCATCTTCACTCCTGTTTGGACACCTATTGTGTACCCCCTTTTCATGTATGGCTATTCATATCACCTTATGCAGTAGTAAAAAGTTATTTTCAGGTGCATTTTATGACGTCACCGATCTTCAGAAACTTTTCACAAGAATCCGTGAGACTAATCGAAGAATACTGTCCTGGTGGCAAGCCAAAAGCTGATTGGTGAGTTCATATTTTAATTGCAAACATTTTTGCAAATTTATTCAAAAATCATGTTGTAAACAAGTCGGAATTTATTAGTCAAACAAAATAATATAACGCGCATGAGAAGTTTCTATTTTTAAGCCGGAAGAGAAAAAAGACTCCATGCCAAAAATAGGTCATCAAAAGATTAAACGGATGTATCCTTTCAATAATAATTTAAGAGATCATAGAATATTATATAAACATTTGCAAAATTTAGGTACATGAGTCAAACTTGCCCGGAAGATCAATTAATCAAACATGACCCACCCCAGCTATATGATCTCAAAAATGATCCCTTTGAACTATATCCATTGGATGCCACAAAAGAAAAATTAGCCAAAATCATTAAAGATGTTAAGGCTATTGTAAAAACACATAGAGAATCAATTGTCAAAGTACCAGAGCAATTGGGTAACTTCTTTATTGGATTGATACCATGTTGTTCGGGGTCACCGACTGATTGTAGCTGTGATTTGTATTCCATAGATCAGCCACATAGGCATGATCTGTTCCCATATGCTATGCGAGTTCCAAGAAATTCTTCTGTAGATTGTGAAAAATGCTAGATTTTTTCAAATGTATGTTTTATAAATTTTCCCTTTTTGTATTCACTCATTAAGATCTCATTGTGTTTGAAGGGTAGATAGATTTTAGAAATGAAGTAAATTAAGAACTACTTCACTCGGTAAAAAACCCTTATTCGGAAAGATCATGAAACATGGAGCATTATTCTTTTTTACGACAACCTTTGAATCTTTATAGTTTTCGAGATAATTGCTTGTGAAGTTTAGATTGTTTATTACAACGAAAACATGAACCCAAGTCTCAAATCTCTGATTCAGTCAAAAGTTGTTTATTGACAAGAAAATAATTTGAATTTCTTGAGCATCTAGGAAAAAGTAAATATAACATTTTTCTCAAATAAAATGACACCAAAATTATTCAATTTGAAAATAATTGTGGGTTATTAAAACGAAAATTTGCAAAAAATTTCAAATATTTTCGTTTTAATAACCCAAAATAACTTGAATAATTTTGATGTCACTTTATTTTTTATGCTAAATTGAATAATTTTGATATCATTTTATTCGTCTCATCGAAATGATTTATTCATCTCATCGAGATGAGAAAAATGCTATATTTACTTTTTCCTAAATGCTCAAGAAATTCAAATTATTTCCTTGTCAATAAACAAATTTTGATTGAATAAGGGATCTGAGACTTGTATACATGTTTTCGTTGTAATAAATAATCTTCACATACAATCATCAAAAAAATTAAAACGACTCAGAGGATGCCATAAAAACAAAAAATACTCCATTTTTCATGAACTTTCCGAATAAATACAAAAATGGCAACTTCTTTCCGAGTGAAGTGATCCTTTAAGCCTCACTTTACCCTTTTCAAACCATTTTCAAACATTGAAAAAATTGTTCCATTCATTTTTGTATTTATTGTCATATTTGTTATTACTTATAGCAATTTGTGAGATTTTCTTCTCCTTTAGATTTAGGACCTCTGATAGTTTAGTTTAATTTAGTTGTATTGATTAGCTTTTTTCTATGATAAAACTTTTTAAACATGGTATGTTTCGATTCACAATATCTCTTTAAATTACAAATTCCAAAGTGGGAAAATCATATACAAAACAAACACTCGGTTTTCTAGTTTCTGTTACGAAAAATTTATAGTCTCGAAAAATTTAACTTCTTATGTTAATGTAATATAAACTTTTTCTTCGCATTTCCGATTTCAAGACGGGTCTAACATTATTTCTATGTTGTCTGACTTTATTATGGTATTTTATAGCTTTGGTTAATTTACGGTCAATTTACAGTATTATGCTTGTATAACTTATTGTAACAGCTTTATTTTATTTAATAAATAGAAAATAAATACAAAAATTCCACTTTTTGGGACACCAAAATAAAAGAAGTTTTTGTGATTTTAATGCTTTTGATCAGACTTCTTTATAGATGCTTGTTGAGCCTGTGCACCTAAATCGGCTTTAATAGTGCTAATAATAGGTTCATAGACTTCTAACGGTGCACGAAGACCCCATATGAAGTCCAAATGATTGAAGTCTTCCAATTTGTTATTGGCCTAAACAGTTTTATTATAATAATAATCACAAAGTTATTATTCAACGTACTTTAATGACATTTGGATTCAATGTTGGTAAAAGGAATTCTTCGATATCTTTTTCAGTCGCTAGCCAATCTGGTGGACTCCAATAAAGATAGATGTCGCCATTGATTTTTGTGAAATCATAAAGTGGTGGTTTTGCCTAAACATATTAGTGAAGCTACAGGATTCGGAAAAAGTTCCTGCGCGTAAATATTGACCGAAAATGGTATAAACGATTATAGAGGGTGTTTCAGCACAACCACCTATCAAAGAAAGTTGAATATCTCCGTGAATTTAAATGGTTTTTCAATGTGATCTTTTGCAAATTGTTAGTCTCGTCGGACATGATATTAAAAAATATTTTCAAAGTTTTTGAATGGTCTGAGTATTGAAACGAAAATTTGAATTAAGGAATTTTTGACAAACTCCACCACCAATCGATAGAGCGCATACTGAAAAAAGGTACTACCGAAAAACGGCAGTACCCCAAATTTCGTTAAAAAAACATATTCTTCGTTTTCGAAGAGGTAGATTTTTTTAAATCTACCATTTTTGATCTGAACCTGGATCTCGAATCTGGACCCAAAAATAAAGTTGCTTACTTGTCCATAATGATTTTGGTTGTCTTTGGCATTTTGATAGTCATACATTTCGACTTGTCCTGAATGGTTTCAAATCAAGAAATTATTTTGCTCTATTACCTGATAACACCATTTGAGCCCAGTGTATGATGTTTTGAGTTGAAGTTCCCGCTGGGGTATGTGTTAGATATATTTGTATCCTAGTCTAAAAAATCTTATACTTGCAATAAATAATTGCATTCCAACCTGATTAAACTGATTACTCTCCGGCCCCGCAATTAAGAAAAGGATACTGTCACATAGCGGATTTCCAACAAAGTTACCACAAACGAAGTCAGAAATTAAATCCATCACCCAATCATTAGGAAGAAATTCGCCTGCACCAAGAATATCAAACAAGATCTAAATTACATGGTGTAATGCTGAGCATTCTAGAGAGCCATCCGAAGAGACTTTACTACTAGGCAAAATCTTTTGGCCTCAAGCGGGTTTGAGCCAGCCTTGAGGGACACCTGAGAAAAGCCCAGTACCACCGAACCATGGGACCTTTGGAGCGAACGAGAAGCGCTCGGCTTCCGGTACTATAGTATAAAAAAATTACATCAAATTCAGAATAGAAGAATTTGGCGATATATTCTAACAAGCCTTTTATGTATTTTACTGTGCCAACAGGTGCCAAAGCATGGAATTGTTTTATCTAAAAAATCAATAATATGGCAATTGAGTGGTCTGACAAGGAACACACACGAGTTGATAGTCAAGAATTTTAAAAAGTTCGGTATATTCGGAAAGAGCATACCCGACTTGACGATAAAAATAACAAAATTAGCTACTAAAACTCTAACCCTGCGGAGATCGAGCGGTTTAAAGCTAAAAAATGCCAAAAATAGGATTTTTTCAAATCTGTATTTCTTTTTAAGGAATAAAGCTTTTTCAATAAGTCTTTTTGCATTTATTAGGGGTGGGAAGTCACAAATTAGGATGCCCGAACTTTGGCCTCAAAACTTTATCTTCATGGATAAAAATGCGTTACAAAAATGGCACCATTTTTCTTTAAACAATCGAACTTTTAGTGGTCTAAATCCGACTTTATATGATCGATTCGACTTTAAATTGACTTAAAAAATTGTTTCTACTTTCCGACCGTTTTTACTTCAAGTTTTGGCAGTTCGGTTTTCGACTCCCTGTGACCTAGGGGCGACCCTACATCTCGCCCAAAATCAACTCGTCAAGCTACAACTCGCCCAAACCACAACTTGCCCAAACTACAACTCGCCCAAACTACAACTCGCCTAGACTACAACTCGGCCAAAATACAACTCGCTCAAACTACTACTTGACCAAAATACTTCTCGCTTATACCAATTGACTCTATTCGATGAGAGGAGTATTTTAGCCGAGTTGTGTTTTGGGCGAGATGTAGGGTCGCCGACCTAGGGAGTCAAAAATCGAACCTAATTGCCTGGCGGTGTCGTCGAAGGTCGAAAATCGAACTGTCAAAAGTTGTAGTAAAAACGATCGAAAAGTGTTTTTCTGACCTAGAAACAATTTTTTAAGTTAATTTAAAGCCGAACCGATCCATATAAAGTCGGATTTAGACGTGGTAGCAGCTAATTTTGTTATTTTTACAGTTAAGTCGGGTATGCTCTTTCTGACTATATCGGACTTTTTTAAATTCTCGACCGTCAACTCGTGTGTGTTCCTTGTAAGGTCGTAAGCTTGAAAAAAGTTTAATTGAAAAAATTAGCATTAATACCTTAGAATGAAAATTTGCATCAACTGATAATTTAGAAAACATGGTTAAAGTTCCTTGACTATGTCCAACATAATAGAGATATGGTTGTCCAGTCGCATTCAAAACTGTATTGATCAGAGCATCCAAGTCGTATTTTACCATTTCATCCCAACTAAAATTTACAATGTTACTCGAAAATTCTTTATACAGGTTGTGGGAAATTATCCGACCCCCTATAGTAAGATATATCTAGATACTTTTTTCGTTATAACTTGTGATAGGAACAACCATACGCCGAGATCTTGGTATCATTTTAAAGCTACGAACGTGAGTTTTGAGGTCAAAAAATGTCCAAAACACGGTCAAGGAAATTTTTTCGATTTTTTGAGTGTGTTTTTTGGATTTTTCAGCTAAAATTGTCCCAAGAAAGGACATTCCTAAACAATTTTTCTACCCTAACAGAACGTCAAGTGTACTGCACGACTTTGGGGGGGGGGGTGAAGTGCACCGATCAGTGCACTTCGGCCCCCAAAATTTTGGGGGGGGGCCGAAGTGCATAAGTTCCAAAATTCTCATCAATTTTGGATGATGCAAAAAGATTTGGCACCGAGTGCGCTTGAACCCGGGTCTTCAAATTCGAAGTCTGTGGTGCTATCCACTAGGCTATGCTTCCGACGCTTTTTGGAACCTCTCTGTGAAACATCCTGTATAAGTATACCTAAACTGCCAGAATTCATGGCTATTGGGATCTAGGGTCACATGGTTCTTGCCATAAGTATTTCCGCGCATATTACCCATCCACACATCAAATCCTTCATCAGCAAAAATGAAAGCTAAAATTTCAGTATGTAAAAATTATTATACATCATACCAGCAGATTCATTTGGAAGGTTAGTTACCCAATTTGAGCTAGAGCATTCTAATCCGTGTTGTAAGAAAACAACGGGTTTCTTTTTACCATCATTTCCTAAATATGTATGTTTTTACTCTTATGAAAGTCGGGAAGAGAGGTAAAAATGGATGGTATCACACAACTTGGTAGTACACCCGAATTCATTGTGTGATTCCACACACTTTTCGCTCTTTAGTCAAGAATCTACCGGCGGCTTTGCTCCAAGGGATTCGATGTAAATCAAGAATATAGCCATCGGCAGTTACTGCTTCGACTGTTTCGGCCGGATAACCCCAATATTCAATGATTTGTGGCTAAAAGAAGTTAACTTAAATTAAGCAATATTACAGATCAAAGCCTACAACATCCATATACTCCTCAGGATCATTTCCGAAGCTTTTTGATATTGCTAGCAATACCAAAATCGTAGAAAAGAGTTTAAGCATGGTGAAAATATGGTATCCACCTGAGACGAATGAATAATCTTAAAACTATACTCTTCTTTTATTCTTTTCGCATGATAGTCATACCATTGTTTTTAAGATAAACGTGTTAATACCCAGCTTAACCCTTATCATTATATTATAAGCTTTGGTGTCAGGGACGGAATACGAAGTCAACATTCTTCAATTTTAAAAACAAAAAATTATTACTGAACAGTGAAGTCTGCAGAATTTATACACAAAAAGTATGCTCTTTTGAGAAAAAACATATACATACATTTATTTATCTTTTTAGAAACCGGAACATAAAAATGCTTACTCATTTTTTGACAGTTTGATGAAAACATTTAGATTTAGGGAGTCGAAACCGATCGACCAAAAACCGAAAGAAAATTTTGGAGCTACTGAACTTGGGGGGGGGCCCACTTAACATGACCCCCAAGGCCGAAGTAAAAAGCGCCGAAATTTTTTATAGAAACACACCCCTTAGGGGTAAAAATTGACACAGAACACGCTGGTGCCATTATTTTCAAACCAAAATCTTCGAAAACCTATGAATTTTCGCAATTTTTAAATAAAACAGG
>JAQGCP010001471.1:0-12323 GCA_034699885.1 Acrobeloides thornei | reverse complement strand
CTGGAATCGACCGCGAAAGGTTTACGACTATAAACTTAGGAGAAACCTGGATTGTAGAAGATGATGCTAAGAAGGAGGCCAAAATGTGAATGAAACCATGTTTTTTATATTATATTTTCCAATAAATCTTTTTCCACTATGAAGGAATACAAAAAAAATCTTCCATTCTCAACATAGGGTTTTTTATGCTGATAGCCTAACACAAAGGAAAAGTATGCATATGTTTATTTATACATATCTCATTCGAACTTCTGCGATTTTATCTGGGGCTGTAGCTCAGTGGTAGAGCGCTCGCTTAGCATGCGAGAGGGCAGGAGTTATCACGTTCGCCTAACATGCAAGAGGTCGACTTTTATTAGTTTATCATTATTAACATTAAATTGCACAAAACAATATATAGTTTAACAACAAGAGTAAATATATTAAATTAACAAATAGAGGAGATCTTGTTTTGTAGACAAATGGGTAGTTCTTCTTCTGTAATTTCAAGGATCTTTGAGCATATTGAATTTAACATGGCCTTTTTTGAGCTAAAAAATTTTAAAATCTTTTATTTATTATTATCTATATATGCATCTTTTTTCAAAGATGAATGAAAAGAGTAAAAATACTGACCAGTTTTTTTGCGTAATATCATTAATTGATTTTGTATAAATATCGGGTAAATCATCGAAGAAAACGCATTGAATTTTTTTGATATCAAGTACACAAAGATATTCATTGGGCAATGACAATTTTTCAGAACATGAACATCTTTAAACAAAAAAATAATCTTAACAAGTTGAAAATATTCAAAACCTAATATTCATCGAAGGAATAATAAAAGGCTTCCAACACCATGGATAATCGACAATGTGATCAGGATTGGAATCGATATGAGCCTTTTTATTGGCAGAAGAGAGATCCATATCACAAGCTAAAATATGATTAAAAGAAAATTTCGAACAAATTTTCTACTTTGGCATTTAAATTCGAAAGAATGAAAAGTCTTATTATGGATGTAAAATGATCCACAAGAATATTCCTTATCTGGATCACAATTTTCATGACGACAAACATAAGGAAGGACACTTCTATGTCTTTCTGAAGGATGCTTTTCCTTCCGATGGTTTCTAAACTCTGTTATATCCAAAGCCCTGTCTTCGCATCCTTTTATGGGACATTGTACACCATCAAGAAGAAGCTCATCAAACGTCCTATAATACCACAATTTTAATCAATAATTCACAGGATTAATGCAGATTTACACGTCTAGATGTGCGCTCCTTTTCAAGAACGAAATTATTTTTAAAAATTAAACTAATCTTATATAAGAGATACTGCCTAAAGGAGACGCAATTTTAACATGTGCAGTAAGCTGTTCTAAAACATCGATATCAATATCAGTCCCAATTTCCTATAAAAGGTTTTGGTTAATTGGATTTCATCTTTTTACAGGTTACTCGACATTTTAGGCCGGATATTTGAGGCCCCAACATTTGAGCTTAAATGGGGTCCAAATTAGGACCCTTTCTCCCCAAACATTGTTTTAAAATGATCTTCTGCGTAAAAATAGGGTGAAATCGATTGCACATATCGCTGTCATTTTTGGAGGAAGGTCCCTAATTTGGATCCCCTTTAAGCCTCAAATGTAGAGTAACCCTCTTTACACATTTACCTTCGGCGAGATGAATCTATCGCATAAATCTTTGGCCTTTTTGTAATTAAGATATCTCAATTCATCTACTTTTTGACTGTAAACACTAACTCGTTTAAATTTAATCTCCTGTCGCATAAGTTCTCGCTCTCTCATCTTTTGTTCCAATAACTTTTGTTCTTTAGTCAATATGCTACCACTTTTTCTCGAAACTTTTTTCTCTTCTTTACTTTCAATTTGACCTATTCAAATTGTTTAATTAATCCCAATCAAAAGTACATCAAGATTTTTTCAAATACGAACGTTTTTTTCAAAACGAAATTATTATAATCTATTTCCGCCGCTAAAGGCATGTAAATGATTGACTGATTCTGATTCAGGAAGACAAAATTTTTAGAACACTTTATACCCAGTGGGGTACCTTTCCGTGGTTAAAATAAAAAATATTTCTCAGACCAGTGTTCCCGATGTCGAAAACCCCTGATACTAAATTTCAGCCAATTTGGAAATTTTTTTTAATAAATTAAATTTTTTAGCCAAAAAGTAAAAAAATTCAAAAATTCAATTTTTGCTCAAAAATAAATTCTGCTAAAAATTGAATTTTTATCTCAAAAATTAAATTTTGATCAAAAATCGAATTTTTGTTGAAAATTCTGATTTTTGGATAAAAATGAGTTTTTTGTTGAATATTTTCTCAAAAATTAAGTTTTGCCAAAAATTGAAATTTTTGTGAAAAATAGAATTTTTCAAGAATAGAATTTTTTGTAAACATCAAATTTGTATTATAATTTCTGATTTTCACACAAATTTGGTGTTCATAATATACCCATCTCTACCCTCTCTGAGCAAAATTTGAAAGGAGAAGCATGCGAAAAAAAGTCCGGGGGATAGTCAAGTGGTCCAAGCCCATCCGATCTTGCAAGTTAAGTAACGATAGACCCGCAGCTTCAATCCCACAGGTCAAATTTTGATTTTCAGAAATAATTTTTGCTTTAATTTTTGTAAAGTATTTAAATCAAAATTTTTTCACTAGTAGGATCGAACATATGGACCAATGTTACTTAACTTTTCAGATTGGATGGGTGGTGCCTTGGATCACTTGACCATCGCCCGGACTTCTTTCCAATTGGCGGCAGAAACGGACAGAAAAATTACTATAAAAATTACCCTGAATATCGATGACTTCTTTTTTTAACGATTCAAGCTTCACATCAAGATCTGGGAATTTAATACTATTGAAGACTAAAACAGAAGATAGACGTCATAAAGTTTTTTTACAAACCTGCAGATTGAAAGTCTTTTCTAGCTTTGAAATTACCCCCATACACAATGGAGCTTAGTGAATCTTCAGCTATTGATCTTTCAATGCTGACATCATTTGGTATTCCCGCAACCATGTAAGGTACGCGGCGAGAATTATCAAAGTTCATATATTTTTTAGCCACGTTTGATCCCCAGGCATTCGTGGACTTTAATATAACCAAACATTCTTCTGGAGTTATAGTTGGATTCTTCATCCGAACTTCATTTGTTATAGATGTTGCATGGCCCTAATATGCAACAATTTACAGGGTATTTCAGATGAAATGTACCTATTTCATTTTGACACAACGTTTTTCTGGGAAATGATTTTGAATGTTTTTTCTGGAAAATGATTTGAATGAATGTTCTACTTTTGTAAAATAATAAGCTAATTTGTTTATTTTATTCATGTTTCTTGTTTTTTTAAAATCTTAAAATTGGAATTGAAACGAAAATCTGCTATTGTTTCGCAAATTTTCGTTTTAATACCCAAATTCAAGATTTTAAAAAAACAAAAAACATGTATAAAATGGACAAATTAGCTCGTTTTCCAAAAGTCAAAATTAAAATCATTTCCAGTTAAAAGTTATGTCAAAATAAAATAGGTTCATTTCATCTGAAACACCTTTGTACTTCCTGAATAAATTCATTTTTTGTAAAATTGCTCAAACATCCCTTTTCAAGGATGAAAATGTTTGCTTGTTACAACTTGCCTTTCTACAACTTCGCGCCGAAAGAATTCTTTTAGGAAGGCCAGTTTTGTTACTCAACCACATCATAACTGATGCATCATCAGTCATTGTACTTCCAGGCTAAATTTTTAAATTCAATTCAATTTTCAAATGCACAAAATTACTATCGGACATTTTTGACCGATCGTTGCAGAGAACAAAGGGTATTCTAAAAATCGATCCTTTATCTCAATTTTCTTCATCTTAATAGACTCAGACATAGAATTTGTAGTAAATTTCATCAAGCAAAGGTAAAAAAGCAACAATTTAGCCCCACATAAGTAAGAAATTCGAGCGTCCGTAGCTAGATAAACAGGCCGACTAAACATTGAATTGTTAAAAGTTAACGCAGATAAAAAATACATTTTTTTCACATCCCTTTCTTGTTTCTCGTGTGTAATTCCAATCATGATTTCAAAATGACCATCTTGTTCCAGGAATCTATACAGGGTGGTGCAAAAAAACCGCAATTTTGAAACTTTTGAGGGCCATTTTTTCGAAAAAAATTGGGGTTAAAAACCCCGTTTTTTGCCATTTTAGGGGCTTTTATGATCATAAAAATTTTTTTGACGCCGGAATCGTGTTTTTCAGCTATTTTTACCCCTAGAGATAATGTTTTTAAAAAAAATTTTTTTCGAACAAATGGCCCTCAAAAAAGTCAAAATTGCGGTTTTTTTGCACCACCCTGTATTATAGCATATTTTGTCAGTAAAAAGTTTTACCGAAATCTTAAATCTTTTAATAGAATTCCTTTATGGCCGTTAAAACAAGAGTTTGTTCCTATAGCTGATCCATTGCGAACTCCTATTTCGACAAGGACAAATAAATAAACCATGTCTATAACATTAATTTAAAGAACCTGAGGAACGAGCACCTTCGGTGCTCTGAGAATGCCGTATATATTTTTGTTCCAATTTTTTCTAGTATCTAAATTTTTTTCAACTTTTTAAAATTTTTTCGATATTTTAACAGTTCTCGTTCTTTTTGCGCTCTTTTTTCAAGAACGAAATTTTCATCTCTTTTCAAAGATGGACAAACAAAACACAATAGTTGCTACGACTTAAACATTCATTTTGTTTCAAAACGAAATGCGCCTCTTTTCAAAGGCGATAAGAAGGGCTCTAGGAGTTTTTGCCAATAGTCGATTTTCTCTACTTTCTATTGGTCAAAATCAAAAAATTCCTTCAGAGTCAAGTCCCTCATACTAAAAAACCACCGAATAACAAAATAAGACGTTTTGAAAAAAATCGTCTGAATTTTAGGTATCGGAAGTTTTCGATATGGGAGCTTGAATTTGAAGGAATTTTTCAATGTTGACCACAGGAAAGTTAAAAATCGATTTTTGGCAAAAATTCTAGAGCTATAAGAAGTACCTCGCAGCTCTTGCATGTTACTAATTGCAGTCCACTTAAAAAATTCTGTCACATCTTTGAGTGTTAATGGCATTTTAAATAACGGGCTGGAGCATCCTATGTTGTGAAACGAAGCCCTCATTTGGATCACTGATTGAAGTCCTGATAACTCTCTTCTGCTTGTTGTATAGTCGATAATACCCAAAACTTTAAACTAAAAAATAGTCAAATTATCTTTTTCAAAAAATTTATTCATACGACAATAAAAAGAGAGAATAGAACACTTGTAACAGAATCTGGCTGAAGCTTTCGATTTTTGTGCTGTTTGTTTCCGCTTAAGGTCAAAAATAGGAACATTTTTTCCAAAGATTCTCTAACAAGACTATAATCTCCTTTTGCAGAAGATTCTTTAAGAGATTCGATTGAAAGTTTTTCTTTCTCATCTGTATCTGTTAATTTCGATAAAAATTCATAATAATTGGCTAATGCACGAGCAATTTTAATAACCTTAAAAAGTTTTTGAATGTAAGAAACCAAAAAACTTATTAAATTCCGTGGATCTAGGATTTTCGAAACGAATTTCTAATTGAAATTTCGTTTTTGTTTCAATTACCCAACTCTATCTCCATTTTGATGATTTTAGTTTCAATTTATTCGTCTCATTAAGACGGATAAAATGCTATAATTGCTTTTATTATAAATGCTAAATTTATTGAAAAAATCTAGTTTTAGAATTATTTTTCGGGAAGCCCGTTTCTAAAATCCTAGAGCCAATACCGTCACATCTGCTAATGACTTTAGCATAGTAGCTCTTGTGTCATTAAACTCATTAACTTCTAAAAAATCAACAAAAATAAAATAAGTTTCGGTCATTTTTACATACCTTGGAATTGTTGAATCGCTTTCTCCAGAAACTCTTTTGAGGTCGTCTCAAAATAATTATCGATTTCTTCAGCCTCCTCATTTTCTAAATTTATTAAATTTTTTGCCCCAAACCGCATTTTGCAAAAATTCCCTTTATAAGATTGCGCTATATTAAAGCGAAATTTTCACTTTTTTTATGAATGATAAAAATCTACAGAATGGCCCCAAAAAAGTGGCTTTTAAAATTTTTTTATGACATAAAATTAGCCCAAGAATAATATAAGGTAGTGCAAAAATGTGGCAAAAATGATCATTTTTCGGGCTCAAAAATACTCTTTTTTGCCATTTTAGTGTTTTTAGTGGTCGAAAAATTTTTTCGACGCCGGATTCGCGTACCCCTAGAAATGATGTTTTTAGAAAGAAATTTTTTTGAAAAAAATGACCATTCTAGTCATTTTTTTCACCACCCTGTAATTTCCAGATAAAAATCAAAAAATGACAATTTTCGCTTCAAAAATCCAATTTTTCTCTGAATCAAGGTCAGGGAAGTATTTTCAGGGTGCACAAAGTGTTTTCAGGGTGCAAAATGTGCGCAATCGATTCCTCGCATAAAATTACACCTAGAGGGCTAATTTTTAGAAAAATAAATTTGCGGGTCTCAAAAAATAAAAAAAGCCACTTTTTTGTGCCACCCTATATAAAAATCCTACCTAATGTCAAAGTAGACGCCAAAAATTTGGCTCGATTTTCAAGCGATGAAGTTAATGCCTTCACAAAATAAGAAATTTTCTTCTCATGCTTCTCTTTTAACTGATTATTCATATTTTCTACAACATCAAATACTTCTTGAATCTCCTCTACATTTATACCTCCTATAATAATGGTGTTTTTGGTTTAAAAAATATCATTTTTTGGCAAAAAATATTTATTTTTTGACGATTTTTGACAAAAAAGCCATTTTTTATTAAAAATTTTTTTAATTGAATTTTATACCCCCAGATGAAATGTTTCATTTCCACAAAGTTGTTCCCATTAAATTACTCGTTAAAATACTTTGCTTTTCGATATTTTTGCCATTTTGACCATAGATGATATCCAGTTCTTCTTGTGAAAACTCGTCATCAACAATGTCTTCGTGCTCAAACAACTCATCTAACTCCGAAAGCTGTCTTTTTCTCGATGTGGCTTGTTGATTTGCGGTGCCATTTTCATCCCCTTCCTCTTCGCTTAAGCTAAATTCAGCATCAAAATCAAGTTTGCGTTTTCTGGTGCTCATTGTTGACTTAAAAACTTTAAAAAACAATATAAAGTATAAGCGCATTAATAATCATTGAGAAAAAACTCAATATAACAGCAAAAAAAATCGATTTTTAATCATATTTTTTCAAAAGCAAAATTTTAACAAAAGAACGAGAATGAATATATTTAAACACTTTCTGTTTCAGCTTTTTTCAAGATTCTATTTATAAGATGATAATTTCCTCGCTTTGCCAGCTGATCAATTCGATAATGAAGCTTTCGATTTTCTTTCTTCGGTTTGTTCCTTCGAGCTTCACGACGGTTATTCCTTCTGACATCACTAGGAATCTTGTTTGGAAAAGGAATCCACTTTGGATCTAAAAAAATGTCACCATACTAAACTAAATTTTAACCTTGACTAGTCGAAGTACTGGAAGAAGCTGGACACATTTGAGAAACAGGCGAGAAAGAAGATCTAAATAGAATTTCTTGAAATTCGCTTTCGATATTCAAGCCGAAAATACTTCTTAAACAGCTTTTTCAAGCCGAAAATACTTGTTAAACAGCTTTTTCAAGCTGAAAAATAACTTTGCGCAGCTTTTTCAAGCCGAAAATACTTCTTAAACAGCTTTTTCAAGCCGAAAATACTTGTTAAACAGCTTTTTCAATGAAAAAATAACTTTGCGCAGCTTTTTCAAGCTGAAAAATAACTTTACGCAGCTTTTTCAAGCTGAAAATTCTTGTTAAACAGCTTTTTCAAGCTGAAAATACTTGTTAAACAGCTTTTTCAAGCTGAAAAATAACTTTACGCAGCTTTTTCAAGCTGAAAATATAGATCAAAAAATAAATAATCTATTAGAGTACATCTTTAACTTACTCAAAATCCTGAAGAACCTTTTTATGATCAAAAGTTACAGGAGGAGAGTCTGTATATGGCAAACGATCCAAAATCAACTTTGTTTCCTTATCTAGTGGCACTTTAGGGACAAAAGAAATAGCCGGTTTAGTTTTTGTCCAAAAAACTTGAGACATAACTTTCGTATTCAAAACATAAACTGTAAAAAAGAAAATTAAAACAACCCAAATATGGTATTAGTATTTTATCCAACTTTTTCTCCAACCTTTATTTGGAAAATAATTTTTTCAGCTGAAAATGCTCAGAAAATGACGATTTTTGGTAAAAATGATGGATTTTTGATGAAAATATTGGACATTTTTAATGAAATTAGGTCAAAATAAAGTCAAATTTGGATAAGTAGAGTGGAGAAAGAAAGAGTAATAAAATTTTTGATAAAATCCTAATGCCATAGAAATCGGAGACAAACAAATTTTATTCACTTTTTTGACCCCTCTATTATTTTACTTTAGAGTAAAATCTCAGTATTTGATTGAATCAGGTAATGTTGCCTGACTAAATAATAGACTGTTTATAGAAACGATCAATTCAATTATTATAAAATTCTAAAAACTCATCGGCGAGAGCTGTATATGTTCAATTCCCCTCAGCTCCATAAACTTTTTGCCTTCTTTTTTTGTTTCAAGTTGGAAAACTTCAAAACAATTGGAAAAGTTTGCCTTCAAATCAGGGAATCCAGCGATATTTTTTGCATGAATTCATCCTATTAAAGGACCAGTAAGTTACAATCATATAAAAATAAAATATTCGGAAAGATCATGAAAAATGGGGCATTTTTCTTTTTTACGACAACCTCTGAATCGTTGTAGTTTTCGAAATAATTGTGTTTGAATTTTTGAATTGTGTACAAGCTCTTCGTTGTAATACACAAACGTTTTTGAATTTTTGACAATTTTGCGGAAAAATTGATTTTTTAAATTTTCATAAAATGAACATTGTAGAAAGTTTTTATAGCTAAATGGGACGAACAAAATGTCACCAAAATTATCCAATTTATTAGTGAATTTTATTCCATACAATTGTTACAATTGACCTAGGCTCTATTTCTAACTGCAAAGCTTTTCCATCGATTTCCGCATCTTGAATTTCGACTTGATAAACCGTTGTCATGTTCCTATTTTGCAAAACAACTACATGTTGATTAGTCGGTGTAACAAATGCCACTCCGTCTAGGTCATTTCTATCGTTTCCACGGTCAATAACCATGTCAATTTTTGTGGAATTTGGTCGAATAAATTTGCTATAAATGTACAGGGTGGGCCAAAAAAAGTGGATTTGTTTGATTTTTTGGGACCCGAAAATGTATTGTTCTAAAAATGATCCCCTCTAGGGGTAATTTTATGCTGGAAATCGATTGCGCGCATCCCCGAACCCTATAAATGCTTCTCTGATTCAGGAAAAAATTGGATTTTTGAAACGAAATTTCTAGTTTTTCGCAATTTCAGAACCCAATTTTTTGCTGAATCAGGCTCAGGGAAGCATTTTCAGGATTCGGAAATGCGCGTAATCGATTCCTCACATAAAAAAAGTGGCCCAAAAAAAGTGGATTTTTCTATAAAAATTTTGTTTTTGATTAACTTACCTAAAATGTCCCATTACATAATACATGGGTTGTTTGTAGAACTCATCGATGGTTTTGTTGATAATAATAGGAGAGTCGTCACCATCGGCTTCGCCAACAAACATGCCAAAATCCATCCATCCGGTGACCCAGTTTTGGAAGTCCTAGGGCCGCAACATTCAAAAATTAACGAAAAGTGATACCTCGATGATGTTAGATGCATAAGCAACACCTCTAGCCCAGTCTCCAAACATTTTCTGGGGTAGAAAAGGCAAATATCCATTACAAGCCTAAAATTGATGAGCTCATTTTTGGGAATAGTAGAGCTCGGATTAACCACGCCGAGAACGTGGAAATATAGGGAATTTTTTTTAATTAGGCAAAAGTTTTTGGACCCGATAGGGACTCGAACCTGGACCTCTTGGTTACTGTCTAAGTGCACTACCATTGCTACCGAGACCTACAACTGAGATCTACAAATACACCCGTCAAGTATTCACCAATTAACGGACATCAGTTGTAGATCTCGGTAGCACAATGGTAGTGCACTTGAACGATAGCCATGAGTTCCGGGTTCAAGTCCAAAAACTTTTGCCTAATTAAAAAAAGCCTAAAATTCTAATTGTCTAAAAATTTTCAAATCCTCTTACCTCGGAATAAAAAATTGGAACATTAGGAAACAAATCATGAGTTGCCGCTAAAGTCGATTTTGGATCAACAAGAAAATCCTCATACCAATGAACAGCTATTCCATCTACGTATTTAGCTGCTTCTGGGTCACTCAGCACCTAAATTTGATGTCTATGAGCCGGCTAAAAATTTTACCGTCTGTGCAAACCCAGGTAACAGCCATCTTTGGTCATCCATGATCATAAGAAAGATATTTTTAGTCAAATTATGACCTCTGAGCATTGGGCCAAGGAGTCCTTTGATGAAATCTCTAAAATTTTTTGTAACCTAGCTCCTTTTCTCGCCTACCTATGCATCTCCGCACTCATGTACATAGCAGCCCATGGACTAGTGACACCAGAGACAGCTTCATTTTGTACGGTTACACCCCAGAAATTAATGCCAAGTTTAGCATATTCTTCGAAAAATCTAAAAAGTTGACATTTTTGGATAAAATTTTAATTTTACCTGACGAAGTATTTAGCCCAAGTTTGATAGTAGGGTCCATTCACATCGCCTTTCAAACGGCCGTTGAAACCACCTCCGTAAAATTGGTTAGTAGCCTTCATCCATGCAGGAGCTGACCATGGACTGGCAAAAAGTTTTAAGGGATTGCTAGAGATATTTAGAACTGATTTTATAATTGGGATCTAAAAGTTTTGGTTAAAAAACGAGATGAGAAGCGTGTGGACGAAAGAAAGCCAAGAAATTTTCCGGAGAAGCACTCTAATGAAGGCTGGAGAGATGAAAACCCCGAAAGGGTATCCATAGACGTTATACCTTGAACAACAAATCAGATTGAGTCAAATTAAAATGGACCAAATCAAAATCATTTGGCACATCATCATAGGAACACCCATATTGTGGAATATCACATGTTTCCATAGGTACTCGCCCCATGGTATACCCTATGCCTAAATTTTTGGTTCTTCTCGCCAACTTTTTGCCTTACCAGTCTCTCCATAATATGATTCCAATAAATTATCTTGAGCTCCCTTGCTTAACCTCATAAAATCATATCCATCACCTTGGGTAAACGCACTACCAAAACCAATTATCTTCTGATACCTGACAGATGGGTTAATTTTAATATTAACCATTTCAGGAGCTAAAAATCAAGCGATTAAAACAAATTTTGAGCTTACTAGGTTCCTGAAAATCCGTAAAATTGATAACACTTTTCTCAAAACGCTTTCCACTTATCGATGACACATAAACAGCTGCTTGATATGGCGCTAGTTGACCAAGAGGTGGAAATTCATCACAATAAGTTGCATTGCAAACACAAACCATGGCAGGTTCTGGGGTTGGATAGTTTTTTCTGATGCATGGTTTTTGAGAAAAAGCGTCTAGGAAAGTGGATAAGGATAAATTTTGAGGCATTACCTTGTAAACTGTGAAATATAATAAAAATCGATAATATTTTAATCATTTTTTAAGTAAAAATGTTTAAAAAATTTATAAGAATGTAATATAGTTTATGGAAAAGTAGTATTAAGTCTCTTTTTCTATGAGTTAATTCCTATATTCTCTATGAGTTAATTCCTATTGTATAGTTGCTTATCAAATGGTTGGCTTTTGAAGCAAAATACACGTGCAAACATTTTTTTAAAAAGTCAAATTTTCAAATCAATTCTATCACCAGTTAGATTTCATTTCTATTCAAACGACTTTTTTTCCATTTTTCCTTTAGCAATCTTGTACGAAAGAACTATCGTATTTTCTCTAATACAACCCCTCTCTAGAGATAGATAAAAAATACAACTCCCTCCTAATAGAACCCCCCCCCCCAAATTCAATCTTCTTATCGAAACGTGTAATGTTCGTGTGTTTTGGAGGATTAGTTATAACTTTTTGGGTACGGAATTTTAAACGAAAAACGCTAACTAGAGCTGTCAGAAAAGTGACAAGCTTGTCACTTTTTGTGACAATTGTCACAATTTGTGACAATTGGCACAATTTGTGACAGAAAAGTTTTTTCTTTTTACTAAGTTTTTGCTCTTTGATAAGTTCGACAGAAAGACAGACAACGAAGAAATTTATTACTATTTTT
>JAQGCP010001470.1:0-12324 GCA_034699885.1 Acrobeloides thornei | reverse complement strand
TAAGCCTAAGGCCTAAGCCTAAGGCCTAAGCCTAAGGCCTAAGCCTAAGGCCTAAGCCTAAGGCCTAAGCCTAAGGCATAAGCCTAAGCCTAAGGCCTAAGGCCTAAGCCTAAGCCTAAGGCCTAACCTAAGGTCTAAGCCTAAGGTCTAAGCCTAAGGTCTAAGCCTAAGGTCTAAGCTTAAGGTGTAATCCTAAGGCCTAAGGTCTAAGCCTAAGACCTAAGGTCTAAGCTTAAGGTTTAAGCCTAAGCCTAAAATTTTTTTTTTAATATTACAAAAAAATACTTGATATTACATCCAAAAAAATATTACAAAAAAAATATTTTCAATATATTTCAGGCATGTCTTTTTTCTTGAAACCAAGTTCAATAAGTCGCGTGATATTTTTCGATTTTGTTGTGGGGTGAGAAGGTCTTTCAAAATGCAATAGAAAATTTTTCGTTTTAAGTCTTTGAAATTAATTCTTGTCATGGTTTTAGCTCATCGCTTAGGGTTTTTCCCACTTTTAACGGAATTCCTTTCCTTTGAAATTTATTATTTCATCAATTTTATATGTTGTAGCCGATTTAGGATCATCGATCATGATTCTAAATCTCAGCTATTCTTCTAGGCTTAGGCTTAGACTTAGGCCTAAGCCTAATCTTAAGCTTAGGCCTAAGCCTAGCAGAATAGCCGGAGATTTAGAATCAAGATCGATGATCCTAAATCGGTTAGCAAATCTTGAATATCCTATATCGGCAATTTTAGATAAATTTTATGTACATAATGAAATATTTTATACTTTTTCTAATATTAGTGCCTTTATTTTCGAATGTTGTGGTAACATTTTCGTACAGAAGGATATATAAGCCGGTTATAAGATCGTTTAACAGCAATGAAAATAGTGAAATTAACTATGAAAACTATGACATTAATGTGGATTCGTCCGAAATTTCTCAAGTTGTTAGAAGAAGTAGGTTTTTGTAAAAAATATATTCCCTTATAACTTAATACAATTAATCTTGGGTTGCCGAGGGACCCCGTATGTGGCTTTGAAGCTTTTTTTATACCCAACCCCTTAGGTGACAGGGGTGACATAAGTGACACCTAGGCTACACTCAGGTGACAAGCGTGACACTCGGATGACAAGAATGGCCGAATCTGTCACCTTTGTCGCCTTAGTCAATTATTTGTCCCGTTTAGTGTGACAAATATGACACATGTCACAGCGAATTTAGGATCCAAACGAATCAAAACCCATTAGTAGTAAAGTATCGACTATTTTAGAACACAAAAACTACAACATTGTCCCAACACTTACCCGCATTGGAAAACGTGATTCATCCAAACATGGGATTTTAAGTCAAATTTTGATGAAACGAAGCCCACCCAACGGCTTTTACATATCACTTCTAAACAATCCCATGATTCCAATCGAGAAATCTACTACCCAAAACAAAAATTTAAATAATTTTTCACTTCTAAAATTGAATAGAGAGCATAGTTTTTGTAAAAGTTGTTTATCTCTTTTTTATAATAACGATTATCTATGATATTTGTTGGAAAAATCCCAATATTTATTTATTTGATTATCTTTTATTGTGAAAAGTGTTCTTCGCTTATCTTAGTTGCTCATCATTTTTCTCCCTATGTTTATGTTTGCAAGATGATATTTTTTAGTTTTAGCTTCAATAAATGATATAAGAAAGTCTTGTGCTTTTGCTCTGGTTTTGTACCAAACGGTTTTCTTACCAACTCGTGTTCGAACACATCTGTAGTGAAATTCGCATTTTTCGTCAATATATTTGAATAAACTTTAGTGTTTTTGATAATAAAAAATTGGTATAGGTTCAAAAAAAACGAAACGATAGGTCTGAAACGATATGAATGAAACAATTCGAATGAAACGATACGAATGAAACGATTTGCCTGAAACTGATTTACAAGGATCAAAGCAATTCTTGTAAATCAGTTTCAGGCAAATCGTTTCATTCGAATCGTTTCATTCGTATCGTTTCATTCTCTTCGTTTCATTTGACAAATTTTAACGATTCCATATTGACGTAAATAAAAAAATTGATTAAGATTGTGATTAGGAAAGATGGGTTTATTTTTATACTTGTTTTAATCCCAGTTTTCACAGAATGGAAAATGTAGTCTCAAAGGCATGCGAGGCGATGATATATTTGGAATTTAATTTAATGGAAAATGTCATGGAAACCATATATTATGAGCAGTGGCGTACCCAGAAAAAAAATTTCTGGGGGGGCCCAATTTGGAAAAAAAATTTTTTGTCTTGGTCCCCCTTTATGTTTTTTCGAAAATTTTGGGCAAAAACATAAGGGGGGACCAAGACAAATTTTTTCGAATTTTTCAAAAATCACCTTGGTCCCTCCCTTTTTGAAGTAAGAGGATTCACCCGGCCATTGCTAGGGAACCTCTAGTTATACTATATTTTAAGGTTCACCCGGCCACTGCTACTGCTGTTTTTCTATATTTGTGTATACGGGTTTTTATTGTTTTTTCCTGATAAATCTACATTTACTCAACAATTTATACGAAAAAATTAATTAAAAAACAAAGACTTGAGACCACTCCTAAATTTCTTGGAAAACCCTATAAACACAAAAAAGCTCCCCGCACACGATAAAGCCACTAAAAAATTAGAAACGTGTATAAACAGCACAAATCCCGATGAGACATACAACTTTTCTTGTCCTAACGAAGTTTCAGAAAAATCTATCAAGACAGTAGGAAATCTACAAATTAGGAATTTAACAGCCAACGCTAGATAAACCTTGGATTCTTGGGGGGTTTTGCGATGGAATAGACACAAAATGATGGTGAGAGACAAGACGACAAAATAAGGAACAATCGTGGCAAAAAGAAAGCTGACAACAAGTTTATAACAGAGTTTATATACAGGATGTTGGGAGAGATTTGTTGGCTCAACAATGTATTCTTCGACATCGGGGTAAAAATTTACAGAGAGTTCAAAGTACCGTGGGAGGGAGATGAGAAGGGAAAATAGGGCTATTATGAGAAGGCGACGGCGAAGTCCACATGCTAAAGAGTAGTCGACAAAGATTATAGATATGATGAGAAGCCATGTAGCTGCGACGGAACTGGAATTTGATATGGTGTACCTAAAAATTGGATTATGTAAAAAAATTTTTGAAAAAAGATATATATGAATTTGATGAAATTTTCCTGGTCCTGATCAGAATGTGGAAATGCTTTTTTGTTCTAGAATTCGCGTTGAACCTCCCTAACCATGATCAGAGAAACGTTATCACATGTTTTGAAGTGCGCAATCGATTCTTGACATAACCTCCCCCCTTTTTCATGCAATTTCATTTTAAAAAAAACCCACCATAAAGGTATAAACTTGGCATAATAACTGGAAAACAGATCAAACAAAGTTGGAATCGAATAATTCAACAACGTTGATGTCAACAAAATCTGCTCAAAACAAGTGATCCACACCAAAGTCGGATTTGACCCTTGTTTTTTCTCATCCAATTTACTGGCTTCACTACAAAACGACCCATAGTTTGAGCTCAGATCCAGTAGTTTTTCTTCACTAATTGAAAGTACTTCCGACAGTTCATCTTGGTTTCGTTTCCTCTGTTGTTTCCAGAGCAAAATACATATCGAGACAACATTCAAAATCCCACCGACTAAGAACACAACAAAAATAGCGGGCCCGTTTAAAATATAGGTAATTTGAGAGTAGTCTTCGCCAAATTCCATGATAAAATAGAAAATTGTGAAGGATTTTTGGAATCTATGTACAAAATTAGCTAAATTAAATATATTTGCATGAAAAAAGAAATTAATTTTATAAAGTAGAAAGACACATGCAACGGACGTGGACGTTAGCGTGACTAAGTTTTTTTTGTTCATAAATATGGAAGTTTCTTGAGATATTTATAAAATGAAACGTTCTATAATGTTTAAACTTTTTTGACCCCCGAAAAATTTTTTCAGAATTTTTCGATGCGCGCAATCGATTTTTCGCATGATTTCACCCCTACTAGGGTCATTTTTGTGAAAATAAATTTTTTTTTTCGAGATCCGACTATAAAGTACACCTCCCCTTTAAATAAGCTAAAGATCACTGAAAATGGCCGTACCTTTCTCATGGAATGATCAAAATAACAAGTTCACCTCAATTAACAATTTTTTGACATTTCATGCTTCACATTCTTATAAACAATTGATAGAAAATTGAATAGAATCTGTTTTAAAAAAAGCAACCTACAAAGGTTAAAAGATCTCTAACACTTGGTGCTCATCTCTTTTTACAGCCTTCTAAGAATATTATTCATCATTAACGTCATACTTTGAAAAAAATTTTTTGGATCATTTCACATGAATAACTAAGTTTTCATATGTCTCAAAGTGATCTCTGGCGCAAATTTTTCTAGGTCACATAACTTTATTTATTTATCATCAATTTCACAGATTTTCTAAACTTCATGGAAAATCCATAAAAAGTAAAAAACGTAAAAGCACATGATATAACAACAAGGAAGTTGCTTAAATGAGAAAACAACATAGTAACAGAGGAACTAAAAAAGTCACCGGAACCGGCGAAAAGCTCAACAATATCTAGCACTGTTGTAGGGAATCGAGAGATCAAGAATCTTACGGATAAGGCCATCAAAACCCTATCAGAATCCGTATTGCTCTCCCTGATCACGTTCATCCTGGCCTGCTCTTTATTCGAATTACTTATAACTAGCCAAATTTTGATGGAGTAAAAGAAAATGATTAAATAAGGGATAAACGAGTGGAAGACAAGACTTCCTATGATTCTATAAAATAACATGTACATGGGATGATTGGCCAAATAAGTTTGCTGGATAGTGTACTCCTCTTCCGAGGCGATATAAATGACGTCGAGCTCGAAGAATCTTAGCGACGCAAATAAGAAAGATGCAATTAAGGTGAAGACGAGCTTGAAGTAGATATTTTTGGGCTTGTAGCCCACGGTGGTGGCGAATTTGCGGCAGAGGAGACGATAACGTTCCACAATTAGGATTATCATTAGCCAAAAGTTGAAAGTGAACATTCCATGGGAACAGGTATACCTAAAAATTGTATTCTTGTCGAGACGTTGTAAAAAAAATGCATGGGAAAAGGCCAAAATTATTAGGGGGGTTCTAATGCACTTTAGGCGTTCCATCGATTTTTAGGCGTCCCATAAAAATTTTTCCATATTTTTTGGTGGTCGTATTGCTGCTGAAGGTGTCGGATGCCTCCATATGCAACCCATCCATCCGAAATTATCATGCTACCAGCTTCTATGTTATTGGCAATAATCGGGAGTAGCGTAGCTGCTGTTCGATCAGGAACAGTAAAGAATCTGATCTTGTTTGTACCTCTCTCAAGCATACCAAACACCCACTGCTCGATTGTGAATAAAACTCTTGATCTATTCTATTGTGAATTTTACTTTTTTAAATTTTCATTTTAACATTTTAACATTTTTTAAATAATAAAAAACATTTTTTAAACAATAAAAATTATGGGGCACCTAAAAATTTTATGGGACGCCTAAAATCGACGGGACGCTTAAAAATCGATAGGACGCCTAAAGTGCATTAGAGCCGTGCACCGTGCCTTTTGTTGCGAAATCGCAAAAATATTTTTTGTAAAATATTTAAATTTTCAAAGGCTTTTCTCATGTTTTTTATCTCCGTTCAAATTAGGGAAACATTCTCAAGATTTTTAGCCTTACCAAACCGGAATCAGCCTTGCATAAAACCCAGCGAAGCTGTTGAATAACGTTGGCATAGAATAATTCAAAAATATAAATATCAATAGTATGATATCACAAAATACCAGACTCACAAAATAAATATAAATCCTTGGAAGTCGTTGAGTGAAAAATCTATGGCTTTTGCTGCTTTCTTTCGACAGGGTTTTTTCTTGGACCTTATAATGCGAAGAAGAGGTCAGCTTGCTTCTAGATCTTGCCTGAATTAAGATAAAAATCGTCATGAAGTTGAGTATGGTTCCGAAAATGAACATGACACAAATAACAGGACCATTTAGCCAATAAGTTAGTTCAGCAAAATATTCACCATATTCCATGTTTAGGGGAATGAACTAGTAACGGATCACAGAGCACAACGGCGTAGATACTAATCGAAAAAATAAGCCGAAATTTGTTTATCCAAGGCATATAAATCAAGGAAGTGAAACTTATTATTAAGTTCATAATGCCCTCTAGCATTCAGGATTGCCTAGCTGGTTGATTCTAGAAACTATAAATAATTCTAGGCTTATAAATTTTTCTGGCTTCATGAGAATATTTTTGCAACAAATCTAATATCTTTTTATAGGTGAAAATAAACGAGAAATGTCTGTCTGTCTGCCCGTCTGTTTGTGTCACAGAATTTTGTAACCTTAAGTCCAATCCCGTTACGACTTAGATTTTTGGAACGAGCTCAATGAGAGAAGAAAAACGACACCAAAATCATGGGGGTACCCACTCTGGAAAAATTAAAAATTCAATTTTTCATTTTTGCCTTTTCAGCTTAAATTGAAAAATTCTAACAAAATTAAAAAATTTGGTCAGAAATGAAAACCCGTTGCCCTCATGGCGCATTTGGTAAAGCGTTAGTTTTGCAGTTGATAAGGCGCAGGTTCGATCCCCGTTCCCGCCGAAAATTGAAAAAAAAATCGAAAAAAAAATTAAAAAATTCGAAAAAATCTTTTACCAAATCGATGCCGACAGCCGAGCTCTTGAGCGCCTTCGGCGCTTGGTCTCCCTGTTCTAAATGAAATAATTAAAGTAGAAACAAAAAATATTATTGGGTCGATACAAAAGGTCACATTTTTTGTCTTCAAATTTTATGCAAAATTGCCCGATTTCCAATACCGAAACGAAAAGATTTGAAAAATTTTCAATGTTTCTGTCATTTTTAAACCTTTTCGTTTTAGTAATTAGAACCTGAATCAGGGAATTTTGTTTGAAATTTGAAAACCAACCAACTTTTTATATCAACCCAATATGTCAATACTTCTTTTGAGAGCAATTAAGTTGAATTTTTTCAAGAACCTATTTACATATATGAATTTGAAGATCATAGAGCAGTTTTTTCAAGCGTATTTTGAGAGATAATGTCTGACATAACATGGCACACGTCAACAGTTTCACGGTTCGTCTTTTGCATATGTTTCCAGTAATTGGAATGCAACATAAGTTTTGAACGTGAGAATTTTCCACATAAAAAATGAATGGGAGAGATAAAAATAATTCGGAAATGTATTGACATAAAAGCAAATTTGATAATTCTCTAAGAGACAAAAATCACGATTGAGGATACTCTAAAACACGTCAACAGTTTCGGATTCTCTGATCAAACTTGAATGAATGCAGCAAAAAACGCACCCTAACATTTTAGAAATATTTAAATTTTGCACACGATTAAAGCCTTCTCGTGGTCTAGGCAGGAGGAAATCTAGTCGAAGCAGCAAAAATCACCTCTCGCACGACTTGTCGAATAATATCACGCTCAGTTTTTTGGAAATCAACTAGCGTTTAAAAGAGACGATTTAATAGATTCCGGAAGTTGATTGTTTCATTTTTTCGGGAACTGTTAGGCCCCGGTGAGATTCGAACCAGCGAGGGGTATTTCAAAAAATTGTAACAAACCAAAAATTTATGATTTTACAAGTTCTGACGCAAAATTCAAACGATTGAAGAAATCAAATGGTGAGGCAATGGCTTTTAGCATCGAACATGAAATGTATTTTGATCAATTTAAGAAAATGTGGGGTTGATTTTTCTTGATTGAATGCTCAAAAATGGAACCTTTGTTAAATCGATAAAATTTAAAATAAAAAATATTAATCTGATGAATCTATTAACGACATGCGCAAAGCTAATTCAAGTTGTTCTTCTTCGGTCATTTCATCTACTGATTTTGTGACATCCCTGGTGGTAGATTCTTCATGTCTTGGTTTATATATCATGTCTTGGTTTGTATTTTCTTCTTGCATAGAATCTAAAGACATTTCGATGGCCAAATTTAATTGTTCTTCTTCTGTCATGCTTGATAGATTTAGCTCATCCTCTTTTTCTTTTTCTTTTTTTTCTCTTTTTCTTCTTTCTTTTTCTTTTTTTCCTCTTTTTCTTCTTTTTTCTTTTTTTTCTCTTTTTCTCCTTTTTTCTTTTTTCTCTCTTTTTCTTTCTTTTCCTCTTTAAACTTCTTGGCATAAGATGCGTCTTTATTTTCTAAAAATGCTTTTTTACAGTTGCAAAAATCTCTTTTGGCCAAATGTGGGATTTTTTGCTAACTTTAGTTATCGAATGATTCCTTGGCCTGTTGGATTAGACTTTTCTAAAGTTAAGCCCTTTTTACCAGCATTCTTCTTAGCTGCTACACCTGGGAAATCATTCCCTTTCCCTCCACAACTCCTTCTTTCTACACGGCAAATGGTGGTCCTCGAACCGATGCCTTCGTTATCAAACTCCGAGTCCTCCGATACCATCACCTATATCTTTTAAACGTTTTGAACAATTCTAATTCTTTTATTTTATCAAATTTTAAATCTTACCCATCAATTCCTTTTGGCTACTGATAGCTAAGCCAAACTTCGTTTTCAATTCATTAGCCTTTGTATAATCTGCTATAGCTTCGTTATATTTTCCTAATTCGTCTTGTGCAATTCCTCTGTTGTTATAAGCAGCTGCATCGGTTGGATCCAATTCAATAGTCTTTGTATAATCTTCTATAGCTTCGTTATATTTTCCTATGTTGTTTTGTGCAATTCCTCTGTTGTTATAAGCATCTGCATAGGTTGGATTCAATTCAATAGCCTTTGTATAATCTGCTATAGCTTCGTTATATTTTCTTAAATTTTTTTGTGCGACTCCTCTGTTGTTATAAGCAATTGCAAGGGCAGGATTCAATTCAATAGCCTTTGTACAATCCGTTATAGCTTCGTTATATTTTCCTATGTTGTTTTGTGCACTTCCTCTGTTGTTATAAGCAATTGCAAGGGTAGGATCAAATTCAATAGCCTTTGTACAATCTGTTATAGCTTCGTTATATTTTCCTATGCTGTTTTGAATAAGTCCTCTGTTGTTATAAGCATCTGCATCAGTAGAATCTAATTCAATAGCCTTTGTACAATCCGCTATAGCTTCATTATATTTTCCCAAGAGATATTGTGCAATTCCTCTGTTGTTATAAGCAATTGCAAGGGCAGGATTCAATTCAATAGCCTTTGTACAATCCGCTATAGCATCGTTATATCTTCCTATATTGTTTTGAACAAGTCCTCTGTTGTTATAAGCATCTGCATTAGTAGGATCTAATTCAATAGCCTTTGTACAATCCGCTATAGCTTCGTTATATTTTCCTATGTTGTTTTGAGCAAGTCCTCTGTTGTTATAAGCAATTGCAAGGGCAGGATTCAATTCAATAGCCTTTGTACAATCCGCTATAGCTTCATTATATTTTCCCAAGTTGTATTGTGCAATTCCTCTGTTGTTATAAGCAATTGCAAGGGTAGGATTCAATTCAATAGCCTTTGTATAATCTGATATAGCTTTGTTATATTTTCCTATGTTGTTTTGAGTAAGTCCTCTGTTGTGATAAGCATTTGCATAGGTTGGATCCAATTCAATAGCCTTTGTATATTCTGCTATAGCTTCGTTATATTTTCCTAAGTTTTTTTGTATAGTTCCTCTGTTGTAATAAGCTTTTGCATAAGTAGGATTCAATTCAATAGCCTTTGTAAAATCTGCTATAGCTTCGTTATATTTTCCTAAGTTATTTCGTGCATTTCCTCGTATGAAATAAGCATCTGCATCAGTAAGATCCAAATCAATAGCCTTGATATAATACGCTATAGCTTTATTATATTCTTCTAGTTCATCTTGGGCAACTTCTCTATTGGAATAAGTACTTGTACCCAACGAATGCTTCTCGGTATTAAAAAATATCTAGAATAATGAGTTTTTAAATATAGAATGCGGGACATAATGTAAGATTAACTTAATTTGATCGATTCTCAAACATCTTTAAGTATTTTGTGTGGCTTTTTTAGATTATAGTTAAGATAAGATAGAACCATGATTATCCAACATTATTGAAACTTGCATAAATTAGTATGAAAATGTTTAAACATGAAATTTTTATAATCAATTTGTTGACTTTAGAAATATGGTAGAAATTTATTTTTGGATGTTCTTGTAGATAGGGCGATTTTTTGCATCTATTAGAGGGCTTAAGATCTACCAGAATATCAAGTATAAATTTGTTGCACATTTCTAAGATAAAAAAATTGATTTACAAAAATTTAAAATTTCCATGTTAATTTATGCAAATTTCAATAGTTTTCAATGCTTCTGGTTCTATCTGACCTCGGATAAAACCTAAAAATCCGTACCAAAAAATACTTAAGGGGTTCGATGTATAGGATGTTTCAATGATTCTCTAAGATTTAAAAATCATATATTTTTGCTGTTTTAAAAGAAAAATCTTATACACGTTGGGACTATTATTTTTATGTCAAACTCACTGGAAACCTTTTAATTTTCGGAAATCAGAAGTCTATCGCTTTAAAAGAGTTCGCGATCGTCAACTTCGCATCAGAATTTCTATGGCGTGAATGTTTCGGCAAAAATGATATGTTTTATAATTTTTTGAATGAGATAGCTATTCAGCTACTCTGTTAATCGTTGATTTGTTCCTTTACTTGTCTTTTATAAATTGTTAAATTCCTTACCGAACCATTCATTACCGGCCTTTCATTACCAAACTGTTCATTACTGGTCATTCATTACCGAACCAGTCATTACCGCCCTGTTATTACCTAATGAAATAAAAATAAAATTTATGTCAAAATTGATTACGAAATTTGTGGGAAAAACAGTTTATGATATTTCACTATTTCAATTGATGTAGTTGAGTACTGTTCCGAATTAGATGACATTTTCTATATATGTTGTATCTTGAATTTCATCCAGTTCAGAATCGGATGAAATTCAAGGTCGGATACAACATATATAAAAAGTGTCATCGGAATAGTACCCAACTACATCAATTGAAATAGTAAAATATCATAATCTGTTTTCCCCACGAATTTCGTAATCAATTTTGACTTAAATTTTATCTTTATTTCATTCGATAATAAAAGGGCGGCAATGACTGGTTCGGTAATGAAAGGCCGGTAATTAATGGTTTGGTAATGAAAGGCCGGTAATAGATGGTTGGTAATGAAGGACCGGTAAGGAAAGGCCTAGCGCTCCAACGTGTTTCTCGTCAATTTTTATCCCCATTAGTGTATTTTCAAAAAAATTTTTTGGCGTTTTTACTTTGGTATTTTTATTCCTGTTAAGTAGGGTAATTGCCAGTTGGTGACATAGATTTACAGGTCACTCCAAAAATAATTAGCATTGAAGTGCATTCATGTAGGGCATGGTGTATAGTGCACGAATATACCCATGTTACCAGTAAGAGTGGGGGTCCCTGTGGAGATATGGCATGAAGAAGACACATTCCTCAACCCCCTAAGGTTAAGGACCCTAAATTCATCCTAGTTGATCTCTGGCTATACAAAGCCTAGATCAAAAGGGCTGGCAGACAAATGACAAGCGGACATTTGACAAGTGGACATTTGACAAGATTTTTTTGTGACATTTGACAAGTACAAACTTTATTTTTCAGAAATATCTAACTAGAAAAAATTTATGAAATTTGGAGTATTCTGAAAAAAAGAGTGTCTAAAATGGAGGAATTTTTGATGAGAAATCGTTGATTTAAAAAGTAAATTAATTATTGGACACCCTGTATATAATTTTTATTTGCCTAATGACAATTACCTCATCAGTTAGCAATATTTCATTCATCATCTGAGCTAAAGCAGGAGGCCCTACTTTGTTATAGGTCTCAATAAATGGCATTTTACTCAGTTTTTCATATTTTCTTTGTGTAACATTCGCCAGACATGCCTCAATAAATTCTATCATTTTGTTACTATAATTTAACGTCCGCAACTTTGTAATGTTTTCTTTTGTCACCTCAGGACTGTTAATTGCTTTTTGTGCTGCTGAAAACTCTGAAGAATAAGGACATTCTTTCAGGGCAAGTTCTATTAAGGTAATTCCTAAGCTCCACAAATCCGATTCCAGTCCATATTGATAAGATTCATCTTTACTCATTTCAAATCGTTCGGGCGGCCAATATCTTATTGTTCCTTTTGAGCTCATAGACAAAGTTTCTTCCAATATTCGAGCTTCACCAAAATCACACAATTTAACATAACCTTCTTTATTGAATAAAATATTTTCGGGTTTTATATCTCGATGTAATACTTTTT
>JAQGCP010001469.1:0-12329 GCA_034699885.1 Acrobeloides thornei | reverse complement strand
ATGACGCACCCGGGAATCGAACCCTCGACCTTCTGGCTGCTAGTCTAACGCGCTAACCACTACACCATCACCACATGATGTAGTGGTAAGGTGAAGAAAATCGACCACATGGTGTAATGGTTAGCGCGTTAGACTAGCAGCCAGAAGGTCGAGGGTTCGATTCCCGGGTGCATCATTTTGTTTTTGACTATCAGCTTCAAAGTCAAATATCTCGCCACTGTTAGGGAGGTTTGACTGTATTTCGGTTAGGGAGGGTTTGACTATGAAAAATGGCAAAAAATATCAAGTTTTTCTTAATTTTTTCCCAAAAACATAAGGGAAAAAAATCCCTTGTTTTTTCGGCCTTCTGTCGGTAATTGCGCTATAGACCTCTATCCCTGCGTGGTCTTTAAATTACCGTTTAAATTCCCAATAATTTGTTCAATGCGTCCCTGCGTGGTCATTAGGGTACGAAAGCAAAAAAAATTATCGATTCGACCGGCTCGGCCGGATCGATCGGCTCGGTCGGATTGATCGGCGATCAATCCGACCGGAGGGGTCTGGGCTCGAAATTCTGGTGGGTATCTAAAATTTTATTCCTGCTCGGGTATGACAAGAGATATGTCACCCAAATTGTGCGGGTCAGGTAACTTTGGAGAGGATGCAAATATCTAGGATAGGTAGGTCAGATACGTTGTTTGCTCACCTAATCGAGACAGATAAAATGACACCAAAATTATTGAATTTGAAAAATGTTTTGGGTTATTGAAAAGAAAACTCTGAATCAGAATTTTCGTTTTAATAACCCAAAACATTCTTCAAATTCAATAATTTTGGTGTCATTTTATTCGTCTCGATGAGTTATAAAAAATGCCATCTTTCTTTTTTCCTAAATCATCAGGGAATTTGAATTTTATAATGATTTATTAAATCATTTCAATGAAAAATTTCATTGATGTCTGAGTGCCGGCTCTTCGCTTCAATGTTTAAACTTGTTTGAAAATTTTGTTCACTATTTTGTTTTTATCATAACTTTTTATCTTTAGATTTCCAAGTAGTATCCAAAGCAAAAAATGCTCAAAATTTTCTGCTCTTTCTCATGGAACCAACTTCCCGAAAGATGAATGGTCCTTTAAGGCCATATCTCGGTCATTTTAAGTACGTTTGGGCTGAAATTTTTTGCTGATTTTCTGAGATTACGTCGAACAACTTTGTAGAACATCACTTTTTATGAAAAAATTTCTGTGTTAAAGAATATCCTTATGAAAATGATTGTTTCAATATTGAGTTTTTTTGGCTGGACCGTTATCAGGGTGCGCCCAAAACCGTTAAAAGCTTTTATAAACACCTGATTAACAAGGCACATCTCGTGTTAATATTATCACACACGCCTAAAAAAAATAAAGAGGGTCAAAGATTTGTGCCCATTAATAATTTCAAATCAATCCTATTTTGTCATGATAAGGTGAGCTTTGTCATTGCCCAAAGAAGTCGAGGGGTCTTTTATCATAAGAATTTTTGTCTAATTCCCCAAACTGGCGTTGATGTTTCCTTGTTAGAGAATGTGGGAGTTGATTGTCTCACAAGGAAAACGTCCAAACTCAGGGTCAAATATTTTTCGCAAGATCTTATAGTTTTATAGAACATACACGACTTTCCGTCAAAAATTAGCTGCTCGATCTCTCTCCTGAGATGATATAACCGTTTTAGTATTTGGGAAAAAATTTTTTGACGTAGGCGGGCATCGAACCAGCAGCCGTTGACTCTTGAAAAGAGCACGATATAGTCTGTTTCAGCAGCCGGATAAAAAATTTTGCAACAGCGTAGCAAAGAGGTTCAAGAAGCTGACAGTCTGTTACTCATTGTAATCGGCGTTATCGTGCTACTCGGAGCTGTTACATTAGGTATTTGGTGGTTTGTGAAGATGGCAGATAGAGACGAAGCAGTGAACAATATTGACGGTGAGGGCAGTAAAAGCAATGGAAAAGAATCCAATGCGTAAAAGCGTGATTCACAGCAACCAACCTCAATATCAACATGAATATAAGTTTCAATAAGTCGAAAAAGTCTGAAGAGATGATTCCACTCAAAGCTACAAGAAGCACTCTGGCAGATGTTCTCAAATGCACTTCGACCAAAAATCTCGAGTCAACTTTTTCTCGGGTGGTCAAAACATTTAAGCTTCTTTTTTCATTATTTATAGTCATTGCTCAGTGAAAAAGGCGCAAATTTGAGCTATTCATTTTTAAATAATAAGAGAATACTAGCCCAAAAGTGCGCCTCTCAGTGCTTTTAATATATGTTGTAATGTTTTTAAAATTTGAACTGATTAAAAACGGAAAAATTAAAATGAATAAATTTTTCGAATAAAAATTTTTTAAATAAAATTTTGAAAATTAGAACTTTAGATATTTTGAAACTTCTTAGAATTTTATGTTTTGAAAGCTCTTAGAAGTCTAGCAAAAAAGCGCGCCGAGAGGCATACTTTTTGCTAGACTTCTAAGAGCTTTTAAATTTTTTCAAAATGTCGATTTTTTCCTTTATTAGTGATGAACATATGCGCATGCACATTTGTGCAATTTTTTAAGTGCATGCGCAAATGCTGCATGCGCAAAAGCACCTGCGCAAAAGTGCATGCGAAAATGCCCATGCGCAAATGTACATGCGCAAACGTGCGTGCGTAACTGTTAAATGCGCAAATGTGAGTGCACAATGTTTCATGCGCAAGTGTCGCCAACCCGTTGAAAATCCATAGATGTTGACAGGAAAATGCTTCTAGTACAGTGAACATGCCATGATCGACCATATATTCGGATAGCTCGCATCGAGATCTACACCAAAATTAAACGTTTAATAATTAAAGATAGGACTATTGGACATGAACTTTCTAATGAATTCAAAAGATTTCCGTGAAATCTCAACCAGTTTGAGATCAACATTCGATGACTTATGTTCCGTTGATTTTGACGGAGTCGATGACTCTGAATAATGTCTTTTTTCGTCTATACTATACTCAACAAAAAGTGTGAGATTTAACATCTTTATCACAAAAATAAACTGCGATATCTGAAAATTGAATGTTGGCCCAAAGAAACATATGAATTTGATCATTCAAGCAGGATAGATTTCTCCATTTTCATACTTGACTAATTTTGAAGGACGCAAGTCTAGTTTTTACAAACAATTAATAGATTCTAGATATTGTTCATTTAAAAATGAAATTTTCAAGTATGAAAATTTCAAAAATCTACTTATTTGAGCATTCTAGCATGTCATTTTTGCCAATTAATATTTTCACACTCATTGTTCTATTTTAAAAATTCTAGGAAGTTGACGTCGACTCTGTATAGAATATCGTTTTAAAGGTTTTTCGATGCGCGCAGTCGATTTCTCGTCAGAACCCCCCCCCCCAATAGATTAAGTTGATGAAAATTAAAAACTTGAAAATTTTTGAAAAAATCACAAAATTGCCTTTTTTGGGACACCCTATAAAAGCGGTACCTAATATATCTTATGCATCAACCCAATACATATATTTGTTAAAAATTAAAATCTTAAGTCACTCAATATTTTTCTGATTTTTAGTTTCTTAAATCTTCATGCTTAACACATCGGTCGACATTTTTTATGCCCCAAGTTTAGTGGAAATTTATTCCAAAACCGTAATTATAATGCTTGGTTGCAACACCGTTTTATTTTTCATCGTTGCAATAATTATTTCGTTGCATGGTAAAAATCTAGGGGTCTATAGATGGTTGCTCTTTGTTGGTTTTACATTCAGTTATATGATGGATATAGTGTTGACATTGGGTCATATTGTAGCATTTCTCCCAGCAACAATTCTTTTCTCCGACGGAATTATTGGGAAATACTTGCCCTCAAAAGTTACGCTAATAATCTTACTTTTAACAATTGCAATAAAATTGTTGACATTACAATTTTTGTTAATTTATCGCTATGCGATGTGTGTTCCTGGAAAATTACAAAATATTTTGAAAGAGAATAAAAATGTTGTTGTTGCTTTGATAGGGCATATATTGTTGGGATTTTCGCCTCTTTTAGCATTGATTTTAGATGAAGAGGTAGGATTTCGAAACTTTTTTAAAGGACCCGTCCATCTTTTTTAAAGGACAAGTTACAATCATATGAAAAAATGATATATTCGGAAAGATCATGAAAAATGGAGCATTTTTTGTTTTTACAGCATGTTCTGAATTGTTGTAGTATTCGAGATAATTGCGTTTAAAATTTTGAATTTGTTACAAGCTCTTTGTTATAATACACAAACTTTTTTGAATTTTTTGTGGAAAATCGATTTTTGAAATTTTCATCATTTTTTTGCCGAGTTTAGTCAACGTTAAGTGGCGACAACCAGGAGACACTTGCATCCAATAATTTGAGTAAAAAAGCCATAGCCTTGCCACTGCGCCACAGAGGACATATGATCCAACTGTCTTCAATTTCGTTATGGTTTATCGAATTTTAATTGTTCCCAGTCACCTCACTTTTTTGCAACTTTTCTCCAATAAAATGAGGTCTACGCCCTATGGTGTACAAATAAAAAATGATCAGTGAACACAGTTCTACATGATAGGCTTATTTCCAGAAAATCGATTTTTCTGTTGCACTAGTCCTTTAAGTTAGGTCTCATTTTTCTAATCTAATTTATTCAATTACTTGTGTAAACGAAACATTCACCTGCGCCTATTTCTTGTTATCGCACGTCTCCGATGGTAGATATATTACTGTCTAGATGGATACGAAAGAAGAAATTTGAATAAAAGATTAATAAACAAGCTGAAAATTTGAAACCTAAATTTACTTTGACTAAAACGTAGTTCAAAGAATCAATAGAAAAAATGTTCGGTTAGCTTTATTTTGTCAGAAATATTTTTCTTTCTTAACAGAGATTGAAGTTCGCCGTGCTTGGGCCTGGCCCTGCTCGAGCTTTCTGGTCGAACGAGCCTGTGCACTTATGGGCTGTTTAACCGAAGTTCGGACCGTACCTGGAATGTCCGTTGAATGGGCCAGTGTATTGATCTAGAACATTGGGTCGGGTTGGGCTTATCCCATTTGGACGGTTGGTTGTTAAATTTATGAAGTAGATTAAAAAATCACTTGTAGTCTGTTTATTCAAGTGATTGGGCGTACACAGAGCATTTCAAAGCATCAAAAAAAATTTTTAATCCTAATGGTGCTTCATGATTTTTCGCTAAAATATCCAAAATTTTCTATTTTTTCAACAAAAATCATAATTTTCTGAGCATTTTCAGCTATTCAAGTCTAATTTCTCTGCTATTAAAGGTGCAATATGAACTGCCAAAACTATAGCTTCCAGTTAACATCTTATGAACTTTCTATGATGACTTATAATAGTAAGGTTTACATAATACAGTCAACTCTCCATATAGTGACACCCCTGACTAGAGTTGACTAGAGAAATTTCAATGACTGACTAGTGTCATTTTTTTCAAGATAAACTACTGACTAGTGTGGTTTTTTATGAAGCTAAAATATAGATCTTTTAAAAAAATCAAACTAGTCAACAGGTTATCTTGAAAAAAGTTACACTAGTCATTGAATTTCTCTAGTCAACAATTCCAGCTGGAAGTTGACTAGAGAAATTTCAACGACTGACTAGTGTAACTTTTGTCAAGATAACCTGCGGAGACGTGTCGATTGGGTCAAAATTATTTACGTCAATTTTTGATTGCGTCAAAGGTCAATTGTGTCATCATACATTTGCGTCAATTTTCGATTGCGTCAACAGATATTTGTGTCATCCGACATTTGCGTCAATTTTTGATTGCGTCGACAGTCATTTGCGTCATTGGGTGTCAAGGTAGTAACAATGCAATCAAAAATTGGCATAAATGTCGGATGACGCAAATGTCTGTTGACGCAATCGAAAATTGACGCAAATGTCGGATGACGCAAATAATTTTGACGCAATCGACACGTCTCCAGAGGTCTTACAGTGATTTTAAAATTATTTGCGGCAGTAGTTTTTCAACACTCATACTTTATAGAAAATGATATGGAGAACAATTATTATAATTAGCGAGACTGTTTCCATTATTCTCTCATCTTCTCTCAACTTGTTGTTTCTGTACTTAATTAAAACAAAAACTCCTGACCAACTCAAGCCGTACAGTAAAATTCTGCAGCAAAATGTTTTGGTTGACATGTTTTTCACTTTTTCAATAGCTATTTCCTTTTTGGTAAGTCGTTTTGTTATAAGCTGAGTGAACTGCCCTCATAGCCGGCATTCAACTAAATGCTTACGAACTGAACCCTTGTGCTCATTCAGTCATAGACAAATGACTGCTCGCCCCATAAGGAGTGTAACTGGTAAGTATGTGTATAATGAAATATTTGACCGAGTACTTTTGCCGATCTCTAGTTTTAGCAATAAAAAAACTTATTGATATGATTTTTAGCAAGTAGAATCTGATAAAGGAGACTATATACTGTTCTCTGAAGGTCCTTTCAAAAATTTACCACATCCTTGGAACGGCTTCACTTTGCTTACATATGTATTTGGTCTATATTTTTGCATCTTTTCTTACTCCATCCCATTCAGTTACAGATATTTATTGATTGTGAAGTAAAATTTTCGATTCTTTAATTTTTACGGATTGGCAAAAATATGCACTTTTTGTGATTTTTTGATGACAAACTTAATTTTTTTTAATATTTCAATACAGAATTTAATTTCTCAAATCAGAATCAAGAAAGCATTTTCAAGCTTCGAGCATGTACGCAATAGATTCCCCACATAAAATTACCCCTAGAGGGGTCATTTCAGAAAAAATTTCTCAAAAAATGTCCAAAATTCACTTTAAAAAATCACAAAATGCGCACATTTTTAGGGCACTTTGTATCTATTTTTTTAGAGAGAAAACGATGAGTAGCACAAAATTTTATCTCTTATATGTCGTTACGGGAGCTTTGGCGCTCAGCATTTCGGTTTTCGTCGGCATATCAACCGCTTGGCCTGGTTGGAAAACTTTGGAAGGTAATAATGCATCAGATTTCGAAGCAGATTTTGATTTCTTTTGGAGAGATGAGAATGGTCGAGCTCCGATATTTATCGCAAGTCATTTCGTAAATAAATACTTTTATTTCGAAATCAAAGTAAACCATTTAGACCAATCCATGGATAGCTTTTACTGTTTGGTACGCTTTTGGTCTTGTGTTCACTACATATGTAATTGTCGCGTTTTTCTGCATCAAAACTATTAACCATCTAAAGGGATTGCAAAATTTGATTCCAGAAAGTGATCGTTTTATGCAAAGACAAGTCACTTTTGCTTTACTTGGACAAGTAATCACTCATTTCAGTATCGGATCCAAGATTTTCGATGAAAAATGATTATTTTTTCATTTTAAAGGACCAGTCCAGTCAGTTACAACCATATGGAAAAAATTTTCCAGGATCGCAGGGACGCTAACACTCCCTACGGGGGTCGCCCCTTTTTTAGTCCGGTAAAAGGGAGTCGCACTCAGAGGCCGGAGAGAGGGGTCGAAAGATAAACAAGGGAACTTTTTTGATCATCTTCGTTGAAGGGGGTTCACATTTTTCCCGAAAACGACTGACCATACTTCCACCTCCGATTCTATTACTATCTAATATATCGGACGAACAATTTAGGCAGCGGCTCCGCTTCTTGTCGGAGGTTTTCCTTTAATGATGATACTAGCAAACTGGACTTTACAATTGGGACTTCCTCGTGTAGGAATTTTATCAATTACGTCAATGGCATGGACTACCTTCATGAACCCACTAGCGGGTATTCTGCTTATTGCTCCTTATAGAAGAGCGTTTTGTTCTATACTAATAGACAAAAGAAGATGGTACTTTTCAAGGTTGCTATTTTTAAAATAATTTAAAACAATATTAGGCCTTTGTGTACATCTCCAGCGTTTTTTCAGATTAGTGTTTTCGATGGAGACATCCAATTTCTTGGAAAATTTTTATGCTAATTTCATCATTTGGCGGCTTCAGGTTTTCGTTATAATGCAAATTTAAATTTTAAAAATTAATCTCGAAGAAAATGGATGTCTCCATCAAAAATATTAATCTGAAAAAAACGCTGGAGACTTATGCAAAGACCTAATAATTAAGTTAATTTTTTTAGGATTATGCCAATTGGTGGAGTGACTGGGTTTGCTATTTCTGAAGTTATCGCCAATTGATATTTTGATTAAAGTTTCGGAGAAAATTCGCAAAATTGCGCTTGATTCTTGTTGTTTATATACAGATTTTTTAAATTTTTGACAATAAAACTGTTGACTCCTTTCTTTCCCCTAACTCACCTTGGGTTTCTGTCATTCAGCTCCAACAGCAGCTCTGAAAGAAGTTTCCACGTCAGATACGTCTTCCCTCGCGATAAAATCGTTGTCGCTTGGCTCAAGCTAGCTGCGAATGAATCGTTGAGAAAGAACACTGTTTTTGGTTTCGATCTTGTAGAAACTGTTGTCCACTTCCATGACAATGCCCAGTAAGTTAGGATGTCCAATTTTCGGGTGGTCAACCGGGTCGAGTGGCACTGTTTTTCCGACTTCTGCGGGAGCATAAATCAGTGTTAATTGATCAGTGCTTGTAAAAAACTAACTTTTGGTTCGAACTCTCCAACATCTTCTGCGCCTCATGCCCTCCGGCCTTTTGCACCTGGATGTAATGATCGCGTTGTTCCATCACCACAAACTCTAAGTTGTTTAATTCTCCTGTTCGTTTTTCGTGGTTGATCAGCTCCTCGACTTCCTATTCGTCCGATGATGGGGTAATAGCTGGGGTCTGCATATGGAGTTTCCTTCACAGCCTCGCTCCAATCAGTAAATTTAGAACATTCGAACTAAGGCTATAAAAGTTCCTGGTATGTCTTCGTTTACTAAATTGCACATAGCAGGGACTTAAATTGAAGGATACCATTGTGATTCCCGATAGACAAAGGTTCGTGCAAAATCTTTTGGACGCATGAGGAAATCGAATTCTTGATAGTATCGGTGATTCCGAACTCCTAAGTAATGCACCGGACCACTACACCATGGTGCTCATTGGGGGACCCTTATGATTGAGATTTTTTTAATTTCGGTCCACTGGAAAGCAACTGCCCCCTTGTCTACGCCATTGGGAATCTTTTTGATGGAAGCTCAATAAATTCGGGCTGGAAAAAACAATTCAGGGTTAAAAAAATAAATGTGACTTGTTCATCTTGCTCATTAGTCGCTATTCCAGAATTCTGCTCACTTTCTTCTAGCCAATCGTGGACTTTACGTTTAAATGCTTCAGGGGCTACCACATTCGGCGGTGGAATACTTGCGGGCGGACATTTGCGGACGAAACGTTTGAAAAATTCAATTTTTTCAAAAAATTCAATTTCGTTCGCAAATGTCCGTCCGCAAGTATCCCACCGCCTCACATTCCTGTCCTTAGTCTTGTGTTGACTACATATGTAATTGTCACGTTTTCTGTATTAAAACTATTAATCACAGAAAGGAATTCTTTTCAAAATGAAAACAAATTTACATGAACAAAGGGGAACAACGTAGGCTAAGACTTAAGTCTTTTCAAAATGATAGATTTTGAAAAGACTTAAGCGACGCTTTCTTGGACACTCGAACTTGAAAGGGCATAGTGTTAAGCGGTTCGACTGCGCTCCAAATTGAATTTATTTAGTGAAATTAACGCATGGGAAGATTTTTAAAAGTCATTTCAAGTTAAAATTCGGATTCTAAAAAATTCAAAACCTTATTCTAAGCTCAAAAACCAGATTTTACGTTGAATTTTTGAATTTTCTAAACTGCCTAGAACATCCTAGATAATTTTTTTTGGCCAAAATTTCAATCTGGCCGATGTATTCTAATATGGAGAACATTTCTAGCGTGGTTTCGAAAAAATCCGAGAAAAATTTTTTTCGAACCCCCCAACTGTGCTCTCTTGTAAAAATGGTCCAAAAATCGAAGTTTTTCGGATTTTTTCGAAACCACGCTAGAAATGTTCTTCGTGTTGAAATACATCGGTCAGATTGAAATTTTGGCCGAAAAATTATCTAGGATGTTCTAGACAGTTTAGAAAAATTAAAAATTCAACGTAAAATTGGGTTGTTGAACTTCGAATAAGGTTTTGAATTTTTTAGAAACCGAATTTTGACTCGAAACGACTTTTAAAAATTTTCCCATGCGTCAATCTTACTAAATAAGTTCAATTTGGAGCGCAGTCGAACCGTTTAACACTGTGCCCTTTCAAGTTCGAATGTTCAAGAAAACGTCTCTTACGCCGTAAAAAATACCCCCCCCCTTTAATACTGTTTTCACGAATAAACTTCTTACCATCAACACTAAACTTTAGAGTCATTTGAAGCACTAGATCTTGGTAATTAGTATGAAATGATACATTCCATAAACAATTCATATTCGGATAAACTCGTGTTGAATCACTTGGCTGAATATTTTGAAGCTTATGTGTATCGTTGATTTCTACAGCTTGGATGCCACTACAAACATTCTCGGTTTGAGTAGAAGTATGTTTAGTATTTAGGGCGAATATTACTAGACAAACGTATAATTGTTTCATTTTTAAAAATGAAATCATTATTGATTAACATAGAAGATAACTGAAATGTGTTTAATAGAGCGAATTTTAAGTACTTTTACTCAGATTTAATGTTCTAATCTTCTTTTCTCGCCCATTCTAATACCTTTGTGCATAGAAAGAATTTTTTAATATTAGATTGTCAGATAATAAATAATCAACACGGTCCTTCGTCGGCGTTTTGTAATGCCAAAAGCCACCAATTGAGTCTTCCACGTCGTCCTTTCCTTGGTGTAATGGAACTCAAAACAGTTCCTACGAGGATATATACCAATTGCAAGAAAACCATAAAATATCATACAAGGTCTTCGACCTTGAATCAGGGTCTTTACTGCAATAAACAAATTTCAAAAATCTCCAACTTCAAACGCGATTATCTCAAAGCCATTAACGATTCGGAATTTATTGTAAAAGCAAAACTGCTCCAAATTTTGTGCCCTATCACATGGCATCAAAAACACAAAAGTAAACTTGTGCTTTAAGCTTATGGAACATGAGTACAGATCAGTAGTGGAAGAGCACCTCAGGCGCCACGAGTGCAGACCGGTAACATAGAGTGCCGCAGACCCCGGCTCTATTCAGAATTTTATTTGTCATAAGCTAGGAGACCGAACGCTTTACGTCCGGAGAAGAAAAGAAGTTGTATATTACCCGTACTATAGAGCTTGGCCTTCAGTCTCGCCACCGAGTACAGCTCGGCCTCGCTCCGAGTATATGTTTTCTTTTTTTTTTGGCAGGGGCAAAAACATTCGGTTTCTGCTGGGAATCGAACCTGCAAGAATTTATGTAAGCCGAGAGTCTTAGCCACTTGGCCATGAGGGTCAACTCTTACATGTTGATAAAATTGCATTATCATCTTACGTTAAAACATGATATGGGGCTAAAAGATTTTCCTTGAAGGGTACCCCCATGATTTTGGTGCCATTTGTCTTCTCTCACCGAGCCCTATCAATTGGAATAGTTCGTGACGGAATTGGACTTCAGGTATTAAATATTATAATCATCTAGTAGGCTTCCAACATCACAAGTTGCCTAGTAATTTAGGTAACTAATGATTAAATTCGTATTTCATTAAGTGTACATTGATCAAACAACAACAAAATTCATATATAAACACTCACATTTTTAAAAGATATCTTATGCATTTATCATTAATTCCATTGTATAGAGAAAAGTTGGAACTAATATAGTTGAAGCGACGCACTGAACGAGAGTTTTTTTCAAAACATTTTTTCGTGGGAAATGATCCCTTTAGGCAAGATTTATACTTCCATCGCGTCGCAGAGCAATTACGTTTATAGTACAAACAATTTTTTCAATGTCGTTTATAGTTGATGTCGCACGACAGCTGCGACGTCGCAAGTGCTGACCACGCGACATAAGGCCGAGTGGGAAAAAATTGGGCTCCAAAACCCGCGACCTTGTTAACACTAAACCTCTACTTTGTCACTGCACTACCAAGGCTTGTTGTGGACATTCGTCTTTTCAAACCAAGTACTACCGCTCGACAAACTATAAACACCAACTCGCGACGCGCGACACAAAAATGCACTGTAGTGTTGCGACGCGAATGAAGTATAAATGGTGCCTTAGGGTTAATTATATGTGGGGAATCCGAATTTCGCATTTCTAAAGGCTTAGACTTAGACCTAAGCTTAAAGGACCAGTCCAGTAATTTACAATCGTATGAAAAAATGATATATTCGGAAAGATCATGAAAAATGGAGCATTTTTTGTTTTTACGGCATGTTCT
>JAQGCP010001468.1:0-12331 GCA_034699885.1 Acrobeloides thornei | reverse complement strand
AGTGACGGTACACGAATTTTCGTGTACCGTCACTTCGTCGACTGCGTCACTTAGTAGAAACGTCACTTGGTATACACGTCACTTAGTCGACTCGTCACTTAGTCGAAATGTCATTTGGTCGACCACGTCATTTGGTCGACTACGTCACTTGATCGATCCGTCTACTGTCACTTCCTCGATTGCGACACTTAGTCGACCCACTTGGTCGACACGTCAATTAGTCAACACGCCAATTGGTCGATTTGTCACTTGGCCTTTTATTTCACATGGTCGACCACGTAAATTCGTCGACTTCGTAAATTCATTAAAAATTTTAAAATACCAAAATTTCATTAGAATTTCCAAAAATTTCCATTTTCGTCGGTCGACCAGGTGACGTGGTCGACCAAGTACGTGGTCGACTAAGTGCTTTTTCGACTAAGTGACGGATCGACTAAGTGACGTGTCGACCAAATGACGTTTCGACTAAAGGACGCAGCCGACGAATTGACGTTTTCGACGAAGTGTCGTGAAACCAGATAATTTCATTTACTTTCTCATTAAGTTAAATACGATTAGTTGGCGCTATAGAAAGCAAATTTTTATTGCTACGCCAAAATCTTATTTTTTAAGCTCTCCAATATTGTCTTACACTAACAACATAACGTCTAACACTCAGCAACGATGAATTTTACCGAGGCTTCGTACGTTGTTTTCCAATCACTTATCATATTAGAATTTATCGGAACTATTGTAGCATTAATGATAGTAGGCATGGCTTTTTATTTAGTAGCAAAAGTTCCGCAGTTTCATAGAAATTTGATTGGACTAATTGGGAATATGACAGCGGCCTTCTTGGTTATTGCGTTTGGTAGACTCACAGAAATTGGTGGAGAAGGGTTTGATCCTCATATAGATTCTATGCCCAGGAACATTGATAATTATCCATTTTTCTACATAAATGGTAATATTAGAAGTGTTGCCTTAAATTCATATGTTTTTACCAACCTGTTAATAGCCATCGAAAGAACTTTAGCGACAATAATGTTAAAATCTTACGAAGATTTTAAACATCCGTGTATCATAGTCCTAAGCATCTTGGTTCCATGGATCGCTGGCTTGGGAGTGCATTTGTTAGTGGTAATAGGAAACTTTTCTAATGTTATGTGGGAAATCATGGCCATTTTCATAATTTGTTTATCTTTAACTGTAAGTTTATTTTATGAAAAGGTTTAAGATGATGTTAATAATAATAAACTGGAAACCGAGCGCTCAGTAGCGCATGAAGTACTCCTGAACGGCGCTTCCGAGCTGCGATCCCAAGCGGAGCTCCCGAGCGGCGCTTCCGAGCGCTTTTATACCCTAGAGTATAAACTTTAAAGTAGTTTATATTCATATGTACAAGTCGTAAAAAGCTCTGTTGCGTAAGGTTGTTCGGTAAATGTCCCAACAAGCTAGTCCCAAAAATTTCACCAAAAACGTGCTCCCTCGTATTCAAAAGTTCCCTCAATAGGGTCTGGCTACGCCACCGATAAGATGCTACTTTGTGGTCAGTCTTTAAGGGTGACGTCTTTCGGTTTGATTGTAGTAGGATATTTTAAATCTATATATTTTAGTGGCTATTAATTCTTCATTACCTGAATTCGTACAGGCACAAATCTCGATTGTATATCTATTATAATTTGCGACAACGTTTCCAAGTTTCAGAAAATATTCGCTTTTTGAGAATAATTAAATGGTCAGCTTTGACCATTTTTATTGGAGATACACTAGCTATCATAGTAAGTAGTTTTCGACCGACCCCTGATCTCATTTCGAATTTCTGGAAACAGCTCTTCTCAAAGTCGGAACGACGATTCCGCTGAATGAGAAGGAGCCCAATCTTGTTGCTGTGTCTAGGACCGGTTCTCGAATGATTACGAGCCCATGGGTCAAGTACTTCTCGTAAAATTCGTTGTTGTATTCGACAATTTTCACTCTTCGCTTGACAAAAACCAATGGTGTAAAAAACCGGTAGCGATGATTCCTGCCCAGACCATGACACTGGTCAGAAATTGCCTTCTGGTGTCGACGAGACGCCCTAACGTTCGTTTTATTAAATTCTTTACAAAATAAATGATTTTCTTTTCAAAACAAGGGTAATTTGAATGTTAAAAAGTGAGTCAGAACTTTTTACGAACCATGCATATATTTTTAATATTTCCCTAATATAAATAATTATTAGATCTTTGTATTGATCAGATTAGAGAACGGATACTTCAGTTATATAGAGTATACTACCATCAACGTTTGCATTCTCTTTAATGCATTGGCTTTGCCGATTGTAGCTATATCTACAAATTATTTATGGAAAAAAGAGTTTTTAAAGTAATGATCCTTACTCTTTATATTTATTACAACAATTTATTATAGGATTATGAAAAACTTCTATAAAATGATACGGATACATAAAGAAGTAAAAGTGGCTGAACAGAGTCGCCGTTTTAATGCTCCTTATTTAAAATCTCTAGCTGGGCAACAAATGGTGTTTAGCGTACAGCAAGAACAAGATTTGTATTTTAAGAATTTGACAATAAACTGGTGATAGAAATTTTTATGATTTTGATCGTATTTTAAATAAATTATAATAAATATTGAAATGAAAACAGCCTTCATCATGGTGAAGTGGTAATCGTCTCAATTTGTATTAAATCGTCGAGAGCTCGATCCCTTTAGAGCGAAATATTTGATTACCATGAAGCTTTGTTCCTTGTACTTTTTCAAAAATTATATCACCATGGTCTCATTTTTATGTTTCATAAATTGTTTTTGAAGCCGAATTCTTACATTTGGTTTTCGGGATAATCTAATTTACATTCTCAATAAGAATCATTTTTACTTTTTTTACTGACTGCCATTCGAAGTCACCTTAGGAGATTCTCCCCTCCGATACGCTAGCGCTCGATACTGTTAAAAAAAATTTTTATTTATAATAAATTTACAACCGTGTTTGTAAATATTGAAAATACAGTTCTTGTTCTTGTTCAACAGTAAACACCATAGGTCTTCCCCTCAGAGTTAACAAATATGGTGCGTGAAATCTTGGATTAATAACTTCCTTTTCCTCGCGCTTCCAAGGTGAAATTTTCGTTTTTAGTTTTCTTAGCATTCTAACAAAATTCATTAGCGGTTAACCAAACTATTTAACTAAATTACCTTATGAGCTCCCGTTTCCAAATTCTATTTGTGAATATGGTTACTATGGGCAATGCAATCCCGTTGAATAAAATTGAATAGTTGAATAAAACCAAACGGAAATAATGGTATCTCTCACTTGTTATAAACCCAATAAATACCTAAAGTTTATGAAAAATCAGAAAAATTAAATGCTTGAACCCTTTAAAAAATACCGGAGGTTAGGGTAACCCTTAATGATCATTTGAGGGGTAGCCCTTATTAATCATGGTGGGCGCAAATCTACCAACCCCACAATCTTGCCAAATGTGGTGCCCCAACAACTCAGTTGGTTATTCATCCCCTCGCCAACGGCTCGAGGACAATTTACACTATACATGGGCAGCATCCCAGGTGGAATTTTCAAAAAAAACCCCACAAAAAAACCCCCTCATTTGGTCCCCCTCCCGATGATGTCAAAAAGTTGGCGATCAAAAAAATTGACAAATTTTAAAAATATTCTTTTTTTCAAAAATAAATATGCTGCTCCAAACAACCTACTTTTCAACTATCCTCAATTTGTCGGCCTTCCTACCCACATTCTACGCCCCTTCCCATCACAATCTCCCCCTCCCCCAACCCACGACCCCCCTGGTGAAAAACTTGGGGTCACCTGGGGTCTGCTCATGTATGATCTACACTACGGACAATTCACACTGAATGAAATTTCACATCGGCGGACAATTCACACAAACGAACGATTCCAGGGTTGCAATATTTTTATGGCATTGCCATAATTTTGAACCTTATGTCATAATGCCATATTTTTCATCTTTTTGTCATATCGTAAATACTGTAAAATACGCCCCTCTTTAATTAACGCCCCCTCCCTCTCCAGGAAGCTGAGAAATCACTCCAGATATGCCCGGAGCCGTTAAAAATGCACAATAAATCTAAAACTTGACCGAATAGCGTTTTCTGATGTTGACTGTTAGAAAATTTTTGGTGAAAAATTTATTGATTTTTGTCCTCAAGCCCACCCCCCCCCCTCTCCCTCCAACCTAGTTGTGGGTACATCTTTTTGTAGTTGAATTCTGGTCTTTTTGTCTGCTTTCTGACCGAAAAATGTTAATATTTATAAAATTCTCAACTTACAATAATAACTAAGCTGTCACCTATTATTATTGCGACAGTACACCATTTGATAATATGCAAAAACCGAATGTTTTCGGACAATTGAAACTTTTCTTTGAGATTATATTTAAATACTTCTCTATTATTGTAACGATATTGATTGATAAAATGAAGAATTAAAAGCCACTAAAATTTTTATATAGAAATTAGTGGTGCTCAAACAATAAAAAATGATAAATAAAATTGTGCGGCGATAATCTTTATCTAATGGTAAACTTTATCAATCTTGAATTCTAAACAAGATAAAGTGATAAAGAATATAAAGATTTTTGTGGCAAAGATTATAATCGATAAGCTTTATCTCACGGAGATAATTTTTATCTTTATCGAAAGCTGCTCCTCAATGAGATTATGTTTTTGCCCAAGGTGCCCCTTTATATACAAAGGCGAAACGTATTTATCATTTTTTTAGTTGCTTTTGTTTCGCAAAAGATCCTAAATGCTCCATGCAAAATAAAAAAGTTCTCGTAATTTGAATGCCCGAGAATCCCGGGTTCCCCTTTTCATACTCCACTGGTGGAGGTAAATCGGAAATGTATGTCTCTAAAAAATATGCTTAAAAGTTTACTATAAATGAACTCAATAATATAAAAGCAATCATGCCTAGCCAAATAAAAACATTGAAAATATCTAAAAAATTGTTAACGTAATTTTATTGGCATGGCAACAGTTGAGGACGAGCACTTGAGGATGAGACATTTGAGGATAGATATTTGAGGACGGACATTTGAGGATGGGACATTTGAGGACGGGACATTTGAGGGCGGAACATTTGAGGAACAAAGGTAGGATATGTTTTTTTAGACCCTAAATAGCACCTATCTTCAAGTGTTCCGTCCTCAAATGTCTGTCCTCAAGTGTCAAGTCCTCAAGTAGCCATCCTCAAATGTCTCATCCTCAAATGCCCGTCCTCAACTGTCGCCATGTCAATTTTATTCACACTCTTACCATTGGCAGTAATAAATGTCATCGCAAAGCCTAATATCCATGGAAGAATATTTGTTCCAACCAAATAAAACGGATCTTTAAAATCATCATATGTTTTTAACAACACTGTTGCTAAAGTTCTCTCAATTCCAAGAAATGGTATTAAAAATGAATATGCATTCAAACTTATCCCTTTAGCATATTCAAGATAATAAATCAAATCGGAATTCAAATAATTCCATGCATCTAAATTTTTAATTTGTAAGGTTTTTAAACTCATGAGCTATTATGTTTTTCAGGCCTTAGGTTCATTGGTGATGGAACTTATAAGGATACCCCACCCTTCTCCTTCCTACTCCCCCTCCCTATGCCTCTCCCCTCATCCCCCTTCCAATTGGCGTAGGGAGAGGGTCGCCGAGACCAAGACTGGTCTAGGCCTGACCAATTCTGGTACTGCCGAATGGGCATTGCCAGGCCGGCCATAGAGCGAGGCTGACCTACTTCGGGCCGCCAAAAAATCAAGCCAGGTCAACCCGTCCCCAGGCCGGACCTTGGGTGGCTTGACCCGTGCACACCACTACTAGCCACTCTTTATCTTACCCGTTCTGGAATCAAGAGATGAAGCCCCTATTTGAGTTAGTCGGCAAATAATCATAACGAAGAAAATCAACGCCATATTTCCAATCAAACCAATGACATTTCGATGGAATTGCCGAACTTTTAAAATTAAGTAGCAAGCGATGCAAACTACTAGCACAGCAATAAAAATTCCCAAAATTTCTGAGAATAATAGGGCTTGAAAGTAAGGATATTCGGTATCGGTCAAATTCATTTTGTGTGCTAGAAACTATTTAGAAAACAACAATTCTATTTTAGCAAATAGCAAGCTTGTAATAAATTAGATTTAGATTAAGTGATTTTCTCCACGTCACTTGTAGCACAACTTATAATACCAGCTTTGGAAAGATTTTTTTCTAAAATCATCAATTCGGATAGCGAAATTCAGATTTTAGAAGCAAAAATTAGCACATATTCATTGATTGAAAAAAATTAGTTTATGGTTGTCGCGCGGAGTGCAGCTCCAATAAAAAGTCGTTATACGAAGAGTTTATAATATTTTAACCTTACATATAACAGCGCCGTAGACATTGATTTTTGAATCAAATTATGGTTTCGTTGTGGTTAAGCAAAACCATAATTTGATTCAAACCATAATTTGGTTGTTGAGGCGACAACCAAATTATGGTTTGAATTTTGAGACGATCCCTTGAACTCCGAAGGAGCTCGGTCTCCCGGTTCTATGTTAAAAATTTAAAATACTTTTTTGAAAAAAACGCAATTTTTCAGCCAAAACATAGGGTTTTGTGTCAAGTTAATATACCAAAATGTAGCGCAGATCACTAGCTTTCCAACAACACATAGATCGTAAAAAACGGATTTAATTAAGGTACAATATGTCAATTAACACTTTTGGGTAACAAAATAGCATTACAGCCCTGTGGCCCATATGCATATCTCCAGAACCACGAAGGCTACGGAGCTAATCTCAACGGCGTTTGCATTCACTAACCGAGTATGTAAGAAAATAATACTACACGAGGTCGAGCGAGAACCTTCAAACTTTGTCTCCTGAACGACTTTTCAGGATAACGTCTTTAAATGCAGTTTCGGTAAAATTTTAACACCACCGGAAGTGGGACAATGAGAGGAGATTAACTGAATCGGAGCACTGCCTTGTCGCGCAGCTCTAATAAAAATTAAAAGGTAATTTTTTGTTGACTTGCTGTAGATAATTTCATTTACCTTCTCATTAAGTTAAATACGATTAATTGCGCTATAGAGAGTTAACTTATTGCTACGTCAAAATCTAATTTTTTTCCCCTTGGCGCCTACACTCCAATATTGTCTTACACTAACAACATAACGTCTAGCACTAAACGATGGGTTTTTCTGAGAACTCATATGTTGTTTTCCGATCACTTTTCATATTAGAATTTATCGGAACTATTGTAGCATTGATGATAGGAGGCATGGCTGTTTATTTAGTAGCAAAAGTTCCACAGTTTCATAGAAATTTGATTGGACTAATTGGGAATATGGCAGTGGCCTTCTTGGTTATTGCGTTTGGTAGGCTCATAGAAATTGGTGGAGAAGGGTTTGATCCTCATATAGATATGACCAGGAACGTTGATAATTATCCATTTTTCTACATAAATGATAATATTAGAGGTGTTGCCGTAAATTCATATGTTTTTACCATCCTGTTAATGGCCATCGAAAGAACTTTAGCGACAATAATGTTAAAATCTTATGAAGATTTTAAACATCCGTGTATCATAGTCCCTAGCATCTTGGCTTCATGGCTTGCTGGTTTGGGAATACAATTATTAATGTATTTAGGAAAATTTTCTAATTTTTTATGGGAAATCATGGCCATGTTCATAATTTGTTTATCTGTAATTGTAAGTTTGGTTTTATGAAAGAGTTTAAATTATGATGTTATCATAATAAAATGGATATCGAGCGCTTTAGCGCCTGATGTACTCCTGAGCGGCGCTTCCGAGCTGCGACCCTAAGCGGAGCTTTCGACCCTAGAGTATAAACTTTAAAGTAGTTTATATTCGTACGTAAAAAGTTCTGTCGCGTAAGGTTGTTTATAAATGTCCCAACCAGCTAGTCCCAAAAATTCTACCAACAAAGTCCCCCCTCGTATCCCAAATTTCCCTCCATGGGGTCTGATTACTCCACTAATAAGACACCACTTTGTGGTTAACCTTTAGGGGTAACGTCTTTCAGTTTGACTGTAGTAGGATATCTTAAATCTATTTTGGGGGAAGGTTCTATTAGTAGGAGGATTGTATTTTTTATCCATCTCTAGGGGAGCGGATCTATTAGAGGGGGGTTGTATTAGAGGAAAACCGGTATTTATAATATTTCCTTAATATAAATAATTATTAGATCTTTATATTGATCAGATTAGAGAACGGATACTTAAGTTATATAGAGTTTACTATCATGAACTTATGTATTCTCTTTAATGCATTGGCTTTGCCGATTGTAGCTATATCTACAAATTATTTATGGAAAAAAGAGCTTTTAAAGTAATGATCCTTACTCTTTATATTTATTACATCAATTTATAGGATTATGAAAAACTTCTATAAAATGATACGGATACATAAAGAAGTAAAAGTGGCAGAACAAAGTCGTCGTTTTAATGCTCCTTATTTAAAATCCCTAGCTGGGCAACAAATGGTGTTTAGCGTTGAACAAGAACAAGATTTGTATTTTAAGAATTTGACAGTAAACTGGTGATAGTGATTTTTTATGGATGTATAGTTGTAAAATAATATTGTGAAATAAAACATATTGAATTTTGATGGGGAGCTTTGGAATGTTCGAAGGGCTGGAAAATTTTTATATTAGGTTGGGGAAAACCCTAAGAGTTAACAAATAAGATGCGTGAAATCTTGGATTAATAACTTTCTTTTCCTCACGCTTCCAAGAGAAATTTTCGTTTTTAGTTTCTTAGCATTCTAATAAAATTTTGCAGATTCTGAAAGAGCATGGCCAATTTTACTTATCTACAAAAAATCATGAAAATTGGATTTAATTTTTGAAATAAAAAAATCATGTAAAATAATAAGCAAATTTAAAAATACTAATTTCTATGTGAAAATGGATCAGTGGTAGCGCTCTCGGAATCAAGTTTAACCGTGTCAGATTCGAATCCCACCTTCGACGAATTGATTTTGTCTCAAACTAGCTTGTTATCCTCAAAACGCTCTAACTCATAAAATACAAATCCTTTTTTCATGATTTTTTGTAGGTAAGTAAAATCGGTCATGCTCTTTCAGAATCCAATAAAATTTTTGAAAATTCTGCTGTTGAAATTGTTTTTTTCCTAAAACCAAATATTGTAAGGCAAAAATAAAATACTAGGAATTTTTATTTTTTTGTGAAACTCACCTCGTTCGATGCACATTTAACTTAAAAAAACCGCATCGAGAAATAAATAAATTATAATAAATATTGAAATGAAAACAGCCTTCACTCATGGTGAAGTGGTAATCGTCTCAATTTGTATTATCGAGAGCTCGATCCCTCTAGAGCGAAATTTTTTTCTGTATAGGGCCAAACAGAGGTTAATTTTGAAAAATAATGATTAGCAAATTTTTTTCATGCAATTTTAAGGGGTTTGCTTTAACGATTTTATTTGATTCTTTAAAAATATTTTTTTCTATGGATTCGAACCCCTCCCCCCCCCCCATTTAAGATTTCTGGGCAACGATCTTATTTGATTATCATGAAGCTTTGTTCTTTGTACTTTTTCAGAAAATTATATCACCATGGTTTCATTTTTATGTTTCATAAACTGTTTTTGAAGCCGAAAGTATTCTTACATTTGGTTTTATGAACAATCTAATTTACATTCTCAATAAGAATCGGGAGACCGAGCGCCTTCGACGCTCAAGAGCTCGGTTTTCGGCCTTGCTTTGATGCCAAAGAATAAAACTGAAGTTATTTTTATGGTTTTTAAACGTTTTCGACATAATTTTCAATTTTTATCGATAAAAATCAAATTTTTTCATTTTTTTCGATTTTTTTTCAAATTTTCAGATTTTTGTTCAATTTCTATTCAATTTTTCATTTTTTTCAAAATCGATTTTTTTTTCAAAAAAAGAATATTTATTGAAAAAGCAAAAATATTTCGGCGGAGACGGAGGCCGAACTTGCGCCTTTCCGACTGCAAAACTAACGTTTACCAACTGCGCCATGAACGTAGATCGACAACGGGTTTTCATTTCTAACCAAATACCTAAGTTAAAAAGGCATAAATGAAAAATTAAATTTTTTCAAGAGGGCGTACCCCCCCCCCCCCCATGATTTTGGTGTCGTTTTTCTTCTCTCGCCGAGCTTTTTTCAGAAACCTAAGCCGTAACGGAATCAGAATTAAGGTTACGAAATTTGTCCGTACAGACAGACAAACGCATATTTCTCGTTTAATATTAAAAGATTTGATGACTGATATGTGGTGTATGAAATTTAGTTTGTATTTTATACACCAAACTAATTTTTTAAACTTGTCGCAGTACTCAAACATTGGTTTTCACTAATAACAAAAACTCTATCATTCAAATATGAATTTTACTGAGCACAGCTCTAATAAAAATTAAAAGATACTTTCTGTAGATAATTTCATTTACCTTCTCACTATTAATTGTTGCTATAGAAAGTAAATATTTATTGCTCGCCAAAATCTAATTTCTTTCTTTTTTGACACCAAACTTTTCAAAATCGTAGAAAATTTGATTTTTTTCGCATTTTTTGAACCACGTGGTTAAAAACCCCCTATTGAACCCCCTATGGTCAAAAATGCGAAAAAATCAAATTTTCTACGATTTGGAAAAGTTTGAGGTTTTTGTGAAAAAGCAAGTTTTAGACACTTAGACGACATCAAATTTGGCATTTGAACACATTTTCATAATCTACTGGACACGTAAAATATTTTTTTAAAAGAAATTTTTGAAAACGATAAGCATTTCGATGAGGCGTTTGAAAATTTGAAAAATTTCATAAAAAGTAACGATGCAAAATATGCATTAAAATAGAAATTTCAGCATAAAGGAGCAGTAAAAATGTGAAAATAACATCAAAATCGTGTTTCCCGCATGAAAAAATCCCTAGGAGGTGATTTTTGTGCAAAAAAAATCGGCAAATTTTTTTTGACCTGATACGGACGAGATTTTCCTGCCCCTTTAATATACCAAAATGTAGCGCAGTTTACAAGATTTCCAACGACACCTCGATCGTAAAAAATGGATTTAAATCAGGTACAATGTGTTAATTAACTCTTTTGGGTGAAAGTGTTAATTGACACATTGGGCCATATGCATGTAAAATTCAGACTTTTGGGGTTCCCCTGAGTTTTATATTACAAGGCACTGACTTTTTATTTCATCAAAAAGCGCAACAGATTTCCACCAGGTCCACGCAATCGGTCTCGAACTTTTATGTCCGCCCAACACTCAATGGATTTCCGCAGGTCTTCGCGATCGGTCTTGTGTAGTAAACGTTACCATGTCTCTAAATTCTCGTGACGCTGAACTAAACTGTCTAAAAATAGGAAATAAATGTGGGTGCAAACACGATAAAAATATAAAAACTGAAACTTTTTTATTCAATTTATACCACAAAACAGCCACAATATTGCACCAAAGTAAAACAGCAATCAACGGAGCTATTCTCAACGGCGTTTGCATTCACTAACCGAGTATGTAAGAAAATAATACTACACGAGATCGGGCGAGAACCTTCAAATTTTGTCGCCTGGGACCTTCGACTTTTCAGAACAACTTAATGCAGTTCCGGTAAAATTTTAACGGTACTGGAAGTGGGACAGTAAAAATGGGCGGAAATTATCTGGATCGGAGCACTTCCTTGTCGCGCAGCTCTAAAATTAAAAGGTAATTTTTTGTAGATTTTCTGTAAATAATTTCATTTACTTTCTCATTAATTTAAAGCCTGAGTTTTGGCGCTATAGAAAGCTAATTTTTATTGCTACGCCAAAATCTAATTTTTTTAACCTTGGCGCCTACATTCCAATATTGTCTTACACTAACAACATAACGCTTAGCACTTAACGATGGATTTTACCGAGACCTCGTACGTTGTTTTCCGATCGCTTATCATATTAGAATTTATCGGAACTATTGTAGCATTATTGATAGTAGGCATGGCTTTTTATTTAGTAGCAAAAGTTCCACAGTTTCATAGAAATTTGATTGGACTAATTGGGAATATGGCAGTGGCCTTCTTGGTTATTGCGTTTGGTAGGCTCATAGAAATTGGTGGAGAAGGGTTTGATCCTCATATAGATATGACCAGGAACGTTGATAATTATCCATTTTTCTACATAAATGATAATATTAGAGGTGTTGCCGTAAATTCATATGTTTTTACCATCCTGTTAATGGCCATCGAAAGAACTTTAGCGACAATAATGTTAAAATCTTATGAAGATTTTAAACATCCGTGTATCATAGTCCCTAGCATCTTGGCTTCATGGCTTGCTGGT
>JAQGCP010001467.1:0-12332 GCA_034699885.1 Acrobeloides thornei | reverse complement strand
AGATTTGAACCGGTTCCATTTTGATTGATAGCTGCTACACACTGACCAGGACTATTTGCGCTGTAACCAGGTGCCCAATGGGTATAATTTCCTAGCTAAAAATATTCTGCATAATTTAAGAAAATTTCCCCGCAGTTGCGTAGCCAGGATTTTGAACAATTTTCGATCATAAGCGTAATTAAGGGGGTCCATGCCTTCCCGAAATCGGCCGAAGGCCAAAAAATGTAAGGGTACCTTATGTTTTGAAAAAATTTCTAAAAATTTGGGCAGAAATCGTAAAATTTCTCAAAATGTACAAGTTGTTTTTTAAGTACAGTTAGCCCCCTTTTTGATAACAAAGAGTTTCTCTGAGAAGCCTGCGATCATCGATTTCGGAACTTTAGGACTATTTTAACATTGATTGAAAGTAGGGCATCAAGATTAAAAACCTTTTTTTTCTTAAAGGGGGGTAAGAATTAGAGACTAATTTCTGAAAATTTTGCCAAAACAGCTTATATAGGGGTAAAATCATGCGAAAATTAATTGCGCGCATTCCCGAATTTTGAAAATGCTTCCTTGACCCTGATTCAGGGAAATAAGAGTGTGTATTGAAGCGAAAATCGAACAATTTTGAAATTTTTTCCTCAAAATCATATTACTGGGATAATTTCATGCGGGGAATCGATTGCGCGCATTCCCGAATTTTGAAAATGCTTCCTTGACCCTGTTTCAGGGAAATAAGAGTGTGTATTGAAGCGAAAATCCAATATCTATTAATTTCCCTGAATCAGGGTCAGGGAAACGTTTCAAGCTTCGGGAATGAGCGCAATCTATTCCCCGCATGAAATTACCCCCAGAAATATGATTTTGAGGGAGAAATTTCAAAATTTTCCGATTTTCGCTTCAATACATCATCTATTTCCCTGAACCAGGGTTTCAAAAGCTATTTTTTACCCACCCTTTATTATTTATATATACATTTATGTCATATATGTACAAATTATCCTGATGTAGAAAACAATAAATCTTTTGGAATCCCATCTAAATTTAGCTCACCAAAAACTGACATTAATAGAGTTAAATCACTTTCCTTTTGAGTAGCATGCTAAAAAGTTGTTTAATTTTATTTCGTCATGAGAATAGATAGAGGTGTATAGTCTAAATTTTTTGGCTATCATGGAACTTCTTATTGAATTAGGCAGTTTGTACATTGAAATGAAAAGAAAAGTGAATCCTTGTATAGCTTTTTGATACATCCCTGCGTGGTCGTTGGCGGGAAAATCAGGATTAGTTAGTACTTGCCTGATTCAATAAAAAATTCCGTGGTAGCCAAAAAATGTCGACTATAGCTCACTTCGAAGTGTAAACAAAATTAACTTCATCACGAAGGGATGATTTTTCCTGGCCTCGGTGAAAACTTTTAAAAAAATTACATTTATTTTTGGAACAATGAGTAAAATTTTTGACTGCCTCTTCGCTCGTTCTCCATAAGACGATCCTGAGAACCTTACACTTTGATACACCCATAAAGCTTCTATTAGTGAGTCATTGATTCGATGACAAATTTTCCTTCCTAAAATACATAAACTGAAAACGAGCATCTTAAGGATGCTTATTTTTTACTCGAAGGGGTAAAATATATTTTCAAAAAGTTCTCCAAATCGGCTAATTTTTGGTACTTGAGGGTTTTAGGGTATGGGAAATACGAATCCGAGGGAATTGTTTGATTTTGACCACTGGAAGGGACCCCTACGAGGGGTAAACCCCCAAAAAGAGTATGTTTTTTGTAAGTGAGTTTTGACCTATTTACATGGCCTGGGACAAAAAGACGGGGGGAGGCCTCCCAAAGCTCCCCACTGGTGAGGGGAAGCTTTGGAAAACCTCTTTCCCCCTCCGACAGATCCAGATCTCACCCTAAAGATGAGATCTAAACAACCGGAGTATACCCCTTGTAGGGATAACTTCCCTTTTACCTTCATCTGAAAGATTTTCTTCGAATTGAAATAGAAGTAAGGTTTTAAATATACAAAATTCTTTTTCATCAACATCAAGCTCCAAGAAAGGTTGATAAATGCTATCTATTTTTGAATAAAACTTCTTGACTTGTTTGAATGCGGAAATTTCTTTATCACTAAATTTGTTCAAGATTTATTTGCACATATAAACTCAGTGCATCTCGAAATAATTGAGATATAAACAGAGGTGGAAACGGGAGGTAATGAACGAGTTACAAAAAAGAAAGAAAGACCTGGGACAAGAGCTGACAAGGAATGCTCAACATAGGAAGCGCCCTGTACTATAGTACAGTACAGGTACAGCAGGCACAGGTACAGAGAAGAGGGACATCAATGCTTACGCTCATTCGCAGATGAGTTAATCTAAGGTTAACTTAACCATTTGCCACTTCTGGGAAGAGAACTTTTAAAAAATTACCACTTATACTCAGATTCATCAATTTTCATAGGAACAAAAGAGCCATTGCCAAAAGGATACCCTAGTTCCCGATCAATATTTTTAGTTTCTTGTAAAAAATACACCCATGACATAACAGCGAAATTGTGGCGAAATAAATGACACTAAAATTAATACAGCTGTGACACATTTATAGCATGAAAATTAAAATTTTTCGATTTTCTAATTTTTACTGCGCGTAAAAACAAAAAATTCTTTCGGATTCGTGTTCCCCAGACACAAAACCCCTCTCTATTTATGACCGCCAATGGTTCTAGGCCGACTGCAAGTTGTCGTCGTACTTTGGTGTCGTACCGTTGTACCTTTCTGCCGTATCGTGGTACGACAAAATGTACAACAACTTGCGGTCTTGAGTCGTACTTTTTAATGCATTTTAAATGAAAAAGTACAATAACTTGCGACCTTGTGCGTCGATACGACAACTTGTGTCCGACCTTAGTATCATATTTAAAAAAATAATACTTGATCTGTAATATTGAGTTGGCGAAATTGAGGTAATAGGTTGGCAAAATCTGCTATTTGTACAAAAACTCTATACCAAGCAAATGTTAAATCTTCTTTTATTATAGTGCGTTCACAAGTCCAGCGGAACTAAAAATTGCTAACATATTAAAAAATTTGCTTACATATGATTTTTTAAATTAGCTTTATTCAAAAAATACTTCTCTACTCTGCTCTGTTCTACTCTACTCTAGCCTAAGCATGGTCTAAGCCTATCCTATCTTCTTTAAAAACTTTTGTACGCTCTGAGATTTGAACCAGTTCATTTGTATATCAATACCTTTATTCTTGGCGCAACTCTGTCGGGAAATTGCAACCCTTCTTCCAAAGAAATAGTTCTTCCATAAATTTTATCCAATTTAATAGTATCTTCTAGTGTAACATGCTCATAATTTGGGTCAAAATTATCATTACATATCCTACTCATGGAGACCAAGAAATCAATTAGATTCAAACTTTGCTTATGAGTCTCATGACAAGGCAGAACTTTTAAGACCCCTAAATTTTTTTCAAAATTCATTTTTTAATCCATCACTTTACCGGAATCTAGTTCTTCACTTTTTAATTCATTCAATCTGGCATTGTTCTTTCTTGTGTCACGTAAGCCTAAATTTTAATTTTTGAATATTTTTATGCTCATTTGATTTTCTACTTTCTGCGCTCATGCCATATTTCTTACACTTTTCAAAACGACAATATCGGCATTGGTTTCGTGTGACTAAAAAAGTGTTTAGTAAAAAAATTTCTAACGAGAGACAGTCACCAAGTGTAACACCCAAACCTATACCAAAATCATTCTTAAAAGTTCCATCATACTCTAAAACGGTAAAATATGCTGCATATTTTACCGTTTTAGAGTATGAAGAAACTTTTAAGAATGATTTTGATATAGGTTTGGGCGCCACATTTGTTGACTGTCTCTTGTAAGAGGCAGCAGCATACCTTTATCGATTGCACAATTTTTTCCCTTTGAACATTTATACAACCGTTTTTCGTTTATAGATCGACGGAAGAAAGTTTTGCAACCAAAGCCTTATAAAAAATTGGATATTAACACGAAAAGTTGAAGCAAAAAAACCTTACAACTAAAAACACCATAGTGATTTCTTACATCACGATCTTCTCCACAAACCACACAAAAATTTGATGTGGAACTCGTTTGTTCCATAACGAGAAATAAAAACTGATGGTAAAACTTAACAATAAATCAAAAATTCAATTTTGTGTCTGGCCTTTTGATACCTAAGCTATATAATTTTTATAATTTTAGTCAATAAAATAAATTTTTATTAACAACTCATAAAAATCAAACATCACGTATTTTTTGTGTATGGAATGAAAATGGTGGATGATAATCCTCTTTGCACATTTATTTGAATTTTAAAAATATTTTAACAATAAAAATTAAAAATGACGTCAAAAAATGCACAGATCCACTCCACTTGGAAAAAAGTTGCCATAATTTGTACCAATTCAAAAAGTTTTTTTTTGAATTTTTTTCCCTTAAATTTTTTGATAATTTTACTTTTAAAGTTTAAGTGTACACTTTTGACACAAACTATTCCATTTTCATAAAATTTGGCTTAGTCGTTCGTTCCCCAAACACCTTGTATTGTATATTTGGTGAGGGGGTAGGTATCTATGTCTTAATTTTTTTTCTTTTTTCAACAAGATCCCCAGAAAAAGTCTGAAAAAATCAATATTGATAAAAATTGCACAACAGTTACGGAACAAAGACCGACGAGAAATGAAAAACACACTGGCATGAGAAAATCACATTACCCGGTACTTTTTTACCAATCAATAAAATTTAACTGTCATTTAAAAAAAGGAATACAGTTCAATTCTTATCATCCAACAAGCATGTCAACAAAAAAATGGCTTTTTGAACTTTTTGTCAATTGTATTTGCTTGCATAAGTTCGTGGAAGTTTATTTACCGTTCTATAATTGATCCCTACCACAAAGTTTACAAAAAATCAATAGAACTTGGCATCAAAGATCACACCTAGTGAAAAAATTAGAACTGATAACAAAAGGTCGAAAGGCCTCAAGGGTCAAAAGAACATCAGACGAGAATAAACAATAAAATTTACATAAGCGCTTAGTATGAGTCCATTGATTATATATATTTAAGGATTGTGAGGTAGTTACCAATATATTTAAGATTTTGAAATAGTGACAAATATATTTGTGACCTAGTTTAATCCTTCAGTTGTTGAGTTTTTTCAAGATTTTTGGCGCTTTAGGTGGTGTTTCAAAATCACTGATAAGATTGAGTATATTAAGCTTGATTCTTGGCATTCTAGCCTTGTTGTTTAATCAAAACAAGGAACTACTGCACTGTCATATTTGACGTTTATATTAATATGAGTAAATCAAAACGAAAAAACTCTAGTTTTACTAACGACGAGCCCTCTCAAGCAAGTATTTCCATAGATGTAAATGAAGAAGGGTATGAACCTAGTGGATTGGAAAAATGGATTAATATATTGTTATGTCGGTAAGTAATTGAAATGACTTATGTATAGAATCGATTAAGGCAGACATAGAAGTATAGATATAAATAGGCTGTGACGTAGGCAGAAAGGTCGGGTAGAGGAGGGTAACAACCCAAAAAGGGAGATCTGATGATTTTTCGGGTCTTTGGCCCGTTATTTTCGGAGTAACCTGTAACAAAAAGAACAAAGTAACCTAGGAATATTATAAAATGCAAATTTTTTATACACATCTAAATTTTAGTGGCGATTTGGTTAAAGAAAAATTAGACGCTAAACCAATCCCCTTCACCTCCCTTTTCGACTATGGATCTCGATTCGATAAATTTCTCGTAGTTATTGGTATACTTTTATCAATTTTAAGTGGGATTATCCAACCACTTACGATACTTTTAAGTGGTAAAATGATCACTATCCTTTTATTAAATGGAAATGTAAAGTTTAAAATTCATTCACTCTTAAAAACAACAAAATTTAGGGAGTGGGCGATGACAATCTTTGGAGGCAAGGGTATATAATTGTCATAATTGAAGCAGCAATGGGTGTTTTTCTCGCAATAATTACTTATATAAAGGTATTTATACAGTCTACACGGGGAGAACATAAAATCCTGGTAGGCCATGTTTTAAAAAAGGATGCCAGGTAATTGTTGCCAACTAATAGATCCCTTAAAACATAACCTAGTCAGAACTTGTGTCTCCAAACTTGTGCCAGCACATATTCACATAGACATATGACCCTTCCGAAATCTTTGAAACAAAATCGCTATGTGATTATGACAGGCGATGCTTTTAGTAAGCTAATAGTTGCCTCACCTATGAAAGACGAGCTCCCTTAAAACGGCATAGCCAACTTTGACACAACTCAGTTGACACGAAAAAAAAATTGAAAGTCGAAAATATTTTATTTTTACGAAAAATTTCATGTCAACTACGTTCATGTCAAATGCGTCGTGTCAAAGTTGCCTATGACCTTAAAACATGGTCTAGTCAGAACTTGTGTCTTCATTTCACCGCGTTTTCTCTTATTGATTGTTGTGATCCTCCAGCGTACGGACCACAAACTAAGGTTCACTTCAAGACTTTTCCAGTACGACCCCTAGACGCGAATAACGGAGTTGCCAAACTCCAGCCAAGGAAAAATCTTTTATACGCACGGAGGAACTGAAACCTTGCTAGTGCTAGTGATGCCGTAGCCTTGGCAGCGCACTGGACCACTACACCATGGTAGTCACTGAATGACTCGTAACTAATTTCGACCTTGTAGCAGTGCCAAGCACAACATTGATGGGATATATTTTTCTTATGTACTGAACTTGTGCTCCCTCCCCATTCGTATAATTCTCGATAACGATTTAGTATTATTGCCTAAAAATTGCATGCGCAAATATCACTACTACGCTTCGAACTCGTTTTATACAATCTATGTTGAGACAAGATGCTGCTTGGTGGGATACGCAAAAATATGGTGCAATTACCTCTCAACTAAATGAGTAAGATTTTTTTCAAGTAAGTGAATTTTTTTACAAAAATTTAAGAAATATTGATAAAATCCGTGATGGCATCGGTGACAAAATTGGCTTACTTTTGAGAGGAATTTCTATGTATGTAACAACATTTGTAGTGGCTTTTATTATTGACTGGCTAACAGCTTGTGTAATTTTTGCCGTTGGTCCATTTAGTTGTTTGACGATGTCGTTTATGGCTAGGGTAATTTTAAGCGGTACTAATTGGAAGGAACACCCCTTCCTTCCACATTGGACATGAGACCATACATATAAGAATGCTCAGAAAAAATAGAGTGCCAAAATTAGGAATGCTCAAAAAATTTGGCACTATAACTTTTGTGACGAGTCTAATCTTTTATAAAACTTTTAACAAGTTTTTTGTGTGCTAAAAACACTTTCTAGCTAGTCTCGCACTTTTCTATGAAGCAACAAGATTCTATAGAAAAAGCCGGTGCTGTACTCCAAGAAACCATTATGAATATAAAAACTGTTCAGGCATGTAATGGTGAAACAACAATGGTATATTTTCACAAACTTTTTATTAGGTACAAAATTTAGATTAACAAATATTCTATGGCCCTTCGCTCTGGACGTATTTATGGAATTTTGACTTATGTCTGGAATGGCCTTTTTGATGGCATATTTTTTGTCATAATTTATACTTTTTATGGACTCGGATTTTAGTAAGAAAATACATAACTTTTTGGCCTACCAAAAGACCAAAATTAGCGCTTTATTATTATGAAAAACGAATATTTTCCCTGAATCATGGTCAGGAAAGCATTTTCAAGCTTCGGGAATGTGCGCAATCGATTTCTTGCATAAAATTACTCCTAGGGAGTCTTTTTTTAAATTGCGAAAACAATTTTCGGAGATCTGATATAATATAAAGGTTACCCTTTAAGAAAATACGGTTTTTGATCTTGATATCCCCAAAAAACTGAATTCTAGCTACGCCACTGGGGGGGGGGGTACCTTATTATTTTACTAAAAAATTTTAGTTTCGGCGGGATATCATATTTAACTGGCAGGATTACAGATCCCGGAGATGTTTTCATTGTTGTCAATAATGTTATTAATGGCGCATATTTTCTTGGTATGTTGAGTCCACATTTGATGACAATCTTGAAGGCCAGAGTGGCTGCTGCTGTTATTTATAGTAGGATAGGAAGAGTATGATTTTTTGCGATTTTTATTTAAAAAAATGAACTTTAGACCCCTGTAATCGATTGCTACAGTAGTGAAGGCAAAATTTTGCAGAACCCAAAGGGGAAAATTGAATTTCAAAATGTCCATTTTTGGTATCCAAATCGCGTTGAAAAGAAGATTTTGGATGGCGCTTCGTGGAAAGCCGATCCAGGGCAAACTATTGCACTGGTTGGGCCAAGTGGATGTGGGAAAAGTACTTCTGTAGGCTTCATTTTGGACACGTTCCCAAATTGTTATTTTAGATCGGTTTATTAACACGATTGTATGAAGCTCAAAAAGGCACGGTGTCCATCGATGATGTTGATGTAACTATGCTCAATATTCACGCGATGAGGAAAATGATTGGTATTGTCCAACAAGAACCAACTTTGTTCAATGGCACAATTTTTGAAAATGTTGCCTTAGGCGATGAGTCAATAACGGAAGAAAAGGTTATACACGCCTGCAAAATTGCTAACGCGGATGGATTTGTGCAAAAATTGGCTAATGTAAGCAAAATTTTAGGATTGAAAAATTAAAACTGGGGTAAAACTTAAATTTTAAAGAAAATATCTCTTTTTTAGCCTTATTTTATACCATCAGGGTTTTCATTTCAATATATAATCTCATTTAAGTATTATTTAAAAATTTAGGGCTATAACACCCTCATTGGAGCCGGTGGCATCCAACTTTCCGGCGGACAAAAGCAGCGTATTGCCATAGCTAGAGCAGTTGTGCATAATCCTCCAATTTTACTCCTCGATGAGGCTACTTCGGCTCTTGATGCCAAAAATGAAATCCTGGTACAAACTGCATTAAAAACTGCTTCAAAAGGGCGCACTACTATTGTAATAGCACATAGATTATCCACTTTACGAGATGTTGACAAAATAGTGGTCTTAAAAGATGGAATGGTGCAAGAAATGGGTATAGTTTGGCATGGTTCTAAAGCCCCGCAATGATGTTTATACTCCATCTCCCAACAAATAATTTTTTAAGAAAATTTTAAAATTCTAATTTTTGGGTGAAGGATGGCAAAAAGTTATAAAAATTTGAAGAATCACTCCTCCTTCTAATTCTCCTGCGCCCTTCCCCACTTTAAGACATACAGAGTCTCGAAATTGAGCGCAATAACACAAAATTGAGAGCTGAAAATTCCAAAATCGTGTACCAAAAATCAAAATCGAATATCGAAGCACAAAATCGAGCACAGTAGTCAAAATCCAACTTTTGTGATCCATAAAATTTTAGGTACGCATAAAGAGCTTGTTGAAATCGAAAATGGCATTTATTCAAAATTGGTCAAAGCCCAACAATTCAAAGACGATTCGGATGAAGACAAAATTGAGCCAAAAAAGTATGCTCGCCAGTCATCTGTAGAGACAACAAGTTTTAATCGACATATCTCGTAATGTTTTTAATTTAATATTTGTTATATAAAAAATTAATAGAGCTTATTCTTCTACAACTTCTATTGGAAGCAATCGAGATTATATGGGTAGAAAAGTATGTTTTTTGAATTTTTAACAAGGCCAGTTTTAGAGTATATGTTTTACCTAATTAGGATCAAAGCCCATTCAATCCCTTCATAGACTATATACCAATTCCGACCCTACTAGACACAATACTTTTTAGGAAACTCTCCCATTTTCCCATAAAGAAAAGAAAGACGTTGAAATCTCGTTCGGCCTCTGGAATTTGTATATGAATTGCGGCGGCAATTATGGAAAACTTCTCTTGGCTTTTCTAGTCTCGGCTTTAAGAGGACAAGAAATGGTTTTATTCGTCTTTATCATGAATATTGCATTCCAAGCATTTGATTCGAACAAGACTCCAGAAGAGGCATACCATTATTTGAGAGTCGTTGCTTTGATGTCAGCTGGAACGGGGTTGTATAGTTTGTTGACAATTTTTGGTGCTGTAAGTGAATAAGGACAAAGGCGCTCCAAAGTCACAAAAATTGAAAAGTACGAAAGTTTTATTTATGGATTGGTAGAACCTTGGACTTTCGCGTGTAACCTAAAACTTTCGTACCTAACTATGGATTTTCAAGTTTTTTGTTGCAACTTTGGACTTTGTACGCCCTTAGGCTTATAATTTTAAGTAAAAAAGCACAATTTGTAGACCTCATTATTTGGCTGGACAGCTGAAAATGTCGTAGATTGCTTAAAAGTTCGTGCACTTGACAATATCCTTAAACAAAATTCTGCCTATTTTGATACGGGTGAGACAGCGAATGCAAAACTTCTCTCAAGGATAAATTCGGATGCAGTGGGTATAAAAACTGTAAGTTCAGGCCCGTAGATATAACTTAAGCATAATATTAATATTTAGGCACTAGATTCTCGAATGAATCTTATAGTCAACGAAACCTCTGCATTTATCGTACTGATTGTTCTAGCACATGTTTATGCATGGGAAGTTGCTCTATTCGGAACGAGTGCTATCATAGCTCTAATGGTTGTGGTATCGATTTTGGGTACTGTTATGAAAAAATATCTTGAAAAAGCTGGTGAATTAGACGATTCTTCAAAGGTAAGAGCTAATCACAATCTCTCTTTTCGACGCGCGGATTGCAAGATAAAAGTCGTCAAAAAATTTTTTGACCCTCCGGTCATTAGATTCTAGCTATATTCTTGCCTATAAAAGAATAGGAACGGAGCCCTCTCATTTTATAGGGGACCAATTCTTTTCTTTGTAGCTTTTGCAGACAGGAATACAAGTTTTTATACCGTTCTTGCATCCTTGTATTTATCCAAAAACGCTTCGGGTCATACCCTTTCGTTTTTATGGTAGTTTTTATGTCAAGTTGAGACTATATCAATGTTGTAATAGCATCAGATTTTGAATAAAGGTTTTATTTTATTCTCATCTTGAGCTTTCCCAAGCAGTTAGTTTGGCAAAGCCTACAACAGTACAAGGATAAACTGTTACACTATCCATCCAAAAAATCGAAATTTTTGATGGTGCGTGTATACGTGAATTTCCTATGCATAACTAGAGTAATTGAATACATACTCTTAAAAATTGCCGAAAAATTTAGCTAGCCATAGAAATCATAGAGAATGCCAAAACCATACAACTTTTAACTAAAGAACAATATTTTCTTGAAAAATATGCCCAAAAATTGGAAATCGTCGAAAAATTACAAAAAAAGGTAACAACTTTGGCATCTAAAAATGAAGCATTCCAAATTTCTAGGCTGCAATTTTCGACGCCCTAATCTTTGCACTAACACAGCCGTTCGTATATTTTACTGATGTTTGTTGCTATGGGTATGGAATTTATTTGGTTTATTATGGAAATGGTGTCGCTATAAATATTTTTACGTTAGTTCTAACAAAACTTTTAAACGAGAATAAAAAATCTTGGATTTTTTAGAGCAGCTAGTTTTGTAGCATCTTCCACATGGACAATTTTATTTGCATCAGCTTCTATTGCAGAATTTTTCAAAGCTGAACCACATGCGGCTAGCTTGTTTAAAATTATTTTGGCACCAGCGGCATATGATGAATCGAGGATGGAGAAAGTCGAAAAGGTGAACATGCCACAAATTTCTTTATTTTAAAACTAACTTTTTATTGTGATCCCCGATCGATCGCTGGTTTCTCTTGGAATTGAAGTATTTCTGGGCAGTATCTTTTGGGCACAAGGGGGAACCGAACCCTTGCTAGTGCAGATAATACCGAACTACTTAGCAGCGCACCGGCCACTACACCATGGCGGTCACTGAATGACTCATATTGAATTTCGACCTTGTAGTAGTGCCAACCGCAACATTTCCAAATTTTAGGAAATAACCGGCGAAATCGAATCCCAAAACATTACATTTGCATATCCTACTAGGCCAAATGTCAATGTGGCAAATCATCTTATACTTAAAGCCAAAGCTGGAACTACAGTAGCCTTGGTTGGGCCTTCGGGTGGTGGGAAAAGTACCATTATCAACCTATTAGAAAGATTTTATGAGCCTAATTGTGGAAGACTGGTAAACATGGTTACAAAAATTTTCTCAAAATTCGCATATTTTTAGACCATTGATCACATCCCAATTTCCGACTATTCTCTAAAACATCTTCGCAAAAACATCGGCCTTGTTGAACAAATGCCCGTCCTATTTTCTGGAACAATTATGGAAAATATCATGTTGGGTGTCGAGAATGTTACATTTGAAGATGTCAGAGAGGC
>JAQGCP010001466.1:0-12333 GCA_034699885.1 Acrobeloides thornei | reverse complement strand
AAAATGCTCCATTTTTCATGATCTTTCCGAATATATCATTTTTCATATGATTGTAACTTACTGGACTGGTCCTTTAAACTCTGTTCTTTTAATTTGAAAACTTTAGAAACAACCCTCGCTACATCTTCGAATCCGACCCAACCGGTCGTTTCACAGTGACGATAAAAGTCGTCGAAGACGACGACCATGGCGAATGGACCGCCTTCATCAACAAAGATGTCTTCAGCAAATGTATGGTGTATGTTGAAGAACCCCGCGAGACCTTCGTCATCCCGCTAAAATCACAGCGTGTCAATGAAAAAGAAGACGCCACATTGCAGTGCGATGTCAACGACCCCGAAGCAGAAGTCGAGTGGTTCCACGATGGAAAAAAGATCGACATCGATGGCGTACGATTCACCACGGAAAAAATTGGTAGAAAACGCAAATTGACCATCAAGACGGCCAAGCTCGAAGACCACGGCGAATACAAGTGCACCACAAAAGATGATAAAACCCTAGCGCAGCTGATCGTCGAGCCATTGAACCTGTTCAAAGTGCCATTGAAAGACCGTGAAGTGTTCGAAAAGGAAGACGTAGAATTGAGATGCGAGACCAAAGATACCCGAACTCCTGGTGTTTGGTCAAGAAATGGCAAGCAGATCTCCTTCGCGCACGGCAAATACGAATGCCAATCGAGACAAGGTGTGCACGTGCTCAAAATCATGAAGATTGATTTGAGCGAAACGGATACGTATGAAATCGATGTCGGCGATCTACATGGCTCATGTTTCGTGCAAGTTTTGGAAGCGGAGAAGAAGCCGGTGATCAATTGGAAACCACAAAAGATTGAAATGCAAGCTGGTAAAAAATTGAATTTTGACTAAAAATTGAAATTTGACCAAAAAATCGAATTTTAGCCCAAAAATTGAATTTCAACAAAAAACTGAACTTTCGACAAAAGTCGAATTTTTGACAAAAAATTGAATTTTGGTCAAAAATCGACTTGTCGGACTCGGACACTTGGTCGACCCGGACAGTTGGTCGACCGGACACTTGGCCGACCGGACAGTTGGCCGACTCGGACAGTTGGTCGACCGGACAGGGGCCTTAGGCTTAGGTCGTAGGCCTTAAGCTTAGGCCTTAGGCTTAGGCCTAGGCTTAGGCTTAGGCTTAGGCCTAGGCTTAGGCTTTGGCCCGAGTCGGCCAAGTGTCCTTTCGACCAACTGTCTGGCATTCCAAAATTCAAAAAACTGATCCTTTAATTTTAAGGCAAGCCACACCAAATCAAGATTCCATTCAAAGTCCAAAACCGTCGTGGCGATCCCAAGCCAATCGTGTACCGTGATGGCAAGCCAGTTGATTTGGATCAGATGAAAGATCTACTCGAGGTTGTTATCGTAGGAGACGAGGTGGTCATCACATTCAAGGATCCAAATATGAAGGATACTGGCAAGTGGGGTCTTGGGCTGAGGAATTCTGGCGGTGAAGCCTTGGCTCCATTCGACATCTTCGTCAAAGACAGGCCGAAGCCACCCAAAGGACCACTTGAAACGAAGAACATCACCGCGGAGAGCTGCGATTTGAAGTGGAACGCACCCGAGGGTGACCAGAACCAGGCCAAGAAATACGTTGTAGAAATGCAAGAAGGTCGTACCGGAAACTGGGTGAAAATCGGCGAGACGAAAGGAACCGATTTCGCTGTGAAAGACCTAAAAGAGCACGGTGAATACAAATTCCGAGTGAAGGCTGTGAATGAAGTTGGTGAGTCCGAGCCACTCACCGGAGAGTCCATCCTTGCAAAGAACCCATACACCGTGCCCGGAAAACCAAGAAACATGGCTGCTGTTGATATTTCTAAGGATCATCTTACGTTACAATGGGAGCCTCCAGATTATGATGGTGGTGCACCAGTCGAAAGTTATATTGTTGAGAGGAGAGAAAAATCGGATAAAGATTGGATCACTGTCGGGCAAGTTCCATCCGAGGGCGATGGAGCACATCAAATTGTGGATGATAAAGTCGTTGAAGGAAAAGAGTATTACTACCGAGTGAAAGCTGTTAATAAGGCTGGACCTGGAGACCCATGTGATCATGGACGTGCATACAAGATTCAAGCGAAGCCCGAGCCACCTGGGTTCACCCAACGTGGCATCAAAGACCAGAGGCTCAAAGTCGGCGAGACCATCAAATACGAAGTACCCATCAAGGGTGAACCATTGCCCACGGTGTCATGGACGGTGAATGGAAAACCACTAAAAGCTGGTGGCCGGGTGAAGATGACCACCGAGCGAGGGAAACACGTACTCAAGATTGAAGATGCACAGCGCTCGGATTCGGGCAAATTCACGATCGCCCTCAAAAATCCAAGTGGTGAATGCGATTCAACTGCAACTGTAACTGTTGTCGGCAGACCCGACCCGCCCGAAGGCCCACTCCAAGTCTACGATATTAACAAAGAAGGCTGTACCGTCGAATGGAAACACCCGAAAGATGATGGCGGTGAGCCAATCACCGACTTCATCATCGAAGCCCAAGATGTCGAAAATAAAGGAAAATTCGTCAAAGTCGGCAGGGTTTCTGGCGCCGAGACCACGTGCGCCATCAAAGGCCTACGCAATAAGGGAAACTACAAATTCCGTGTGAAGGCTGTCAACAAGGAAGGGGAATCCGACCCATTGGGCACGGATCACTCGATTCTAATCAAGGATCCATTCGATGAACCTGGGAAGCCGGGTCGACCGGAAATCACAGATGTCGATGCGAACGAAATCTCGCTTCGCTGGGATCCACCCATGAAGGATGGTGGTGCGCCGATTGAGGAATATCTTGTCGAGATGAAAGACCCACATACGAAAGAATGGGTCCAAGTTGCCACTTCGAAACAGCCGAATGCCACGGTGAAAGGGCTGAAAGAAGGAACTGAGTATCAATTCCGTGTTCGTGCCAAGAATAAGGCTGGTCCAGGTGCTCCTAGTGATCCATCCGAACGTGTTATCGCCAAGCCGAAGTTCGTACCAGCCTGGTTGGATAAAGGTGCTATGAAAGATTTGACTGTGAAAGTGGGGCAGACCGCAAAATGGAATGTGAAAATTGGCGGCGAGCCAGCACCAGATGTCAAATGGTTCAAGGAAGATAAATTGCTCGAATTCTCAGCTCAATTGCAAATAGAAACAAAGAAGAATGAGCACACCATTCTGTGCATACCATCATGTGTTCGTGCGGATCGTGGCCTCTATAAGCTAACTGTGAAAAACAAAACTGGTGAAGACTCAATTGGAGCAAATTTGACCGTGCTCGGCAAGCCAACCAAACCCAAAGGTCCGCTGGTGGTTGAAAATGTGATGGAAGATGGCTGTGATCTTTCATGGAAGCCTCCGGAGGATGATGGTGGTGAGCCAATTGAGTACTATGAAGTGGAAAAGTTGGATACGGAAACCGGAAAATGGGTGCCCTGCGCTAAGGTTAAAGATACCAAGGCTGCTATCAAAGGACTCCAGAAGGGCAAGACATATCAGTTCCGTGTTAAGGCTGTAAATAAAGAAGGTGCTTCGGATCCTTTGGTCACGGAACAAGGTACATTGGCGAAAAATCCGTATGATGCACCTGGCAAGCCGGGGACACCAGATATTGTTGATTGGGATAAAGATCGTGCTGATCTTGAATGGGAGCCGCCGAGACACGATGGCGGTGCTCCAATCGAAGGCTATGTGATTGAAAAGAAGACGAAGCATGGTCGAGACTGGCAGGAGTGCGGAAAAGCTGGTCCCGATTGCAAGGGCACTGTGAAAGGTCTCAAAGAAGGTGAAGAGTACCAGTTCCGTGTTCGTGCAGTCAACAAAGCTGGACCGGGTGAACCCTCAGACCCCAGCGACAAGATGATCGCCAAACCAAGACATTTGAAACCGCATATCGACCGCGACTCCATGAAGAGTATCACCATCAAAGTTGGACAAAATGTTGAATATAAAGTACCGGTCACCGGTGAGCCTCCGCCAAATTGCGTCTGGACTTTCGCCGATAAACCACTTAGTGATGATGCCAAGATTCGAATTCAAAATGAACCGTATAAGACCTTCTTCTCGCTTCGTGGTGCACTCAGGTCCCACGCTGGAAAATACACGCTAACTGCCAAGAATGACAGCGGCACGGACACGCATAGTGTTGAAATCATCGTCTTGAGCAAACCATCTCCACCAGTTGGCCCACTCGAAGTGTCGGATATCCATGAAGACCATGTTGTGCTCGACTGGAAACCGCCCGAGGACGATGGCGGCTGCCCGATTGAGCATTATGAAATTGAAAAATTCGACTTGGCCACTGGACGCTGGGTGCCATGTGGTCGAGCGACGGACACCCACGCTACGGTGCAGAATCTCCAAGGTGGGCACCAATACCAATTCCGCGTTCGTGCTGTCAACAAGGAAGGAGAATCCGATCCTTTGACTACTGATGGAGCGATTTTGGCGAAGAACCCGTATGAAGTTCCGGGGAAAGTGGACAAGCCTCAAGTAGTTGATTGGGACAAGGACCGCGTTGATCTTGAATGGAAACCACCTGCAACTGATGGTGGTGCCCCGATCCAAGATTATATTATTGAAAAGAAAGAAAAGGATGGTCGCTGGACAGAGGCCATGGTGGTGCCAGCGGGTGAAACGAAAGCTCGAGTGGGCAACCTCAGACAAGGCCAAGAGTACCAGTTCCGTGTAACAGCTAGAAACAAGGCTGGAAAAGGAGAGCCTTCAGATCCATCGGATAGTGTCATCGCTAGACCGAGACATCTCGCCCCACATATCCATCGTGAAGATCTGGATGACACCTCGGTGAAAGTAGGACAACCAATCAGGTTCAATGTGAACATCGATGGTGAACCAGCGCCGAAAGTCACGTGGACATTCAATGGCGGACCACTTGGCCAGGGAGTACAAATCGATGATGTTGACTACAACAGCAAGTTCCAAATCCCAAAAGCTTCGAGGAAGCAGCACTCTGGCAGCTATACCATCACCGCTACCAATGACAGCGGTACAGACTCCGTAACCATCAAGATCAACGTGAAAAGCCGTCCGTCCCCACCAAAAGGTCCATTGGAAGTGAGCGACATTTTTGCCGATCACGCCACACTGGATTGGAAGCCACCCGAAGACGATGGTGGAGAGCCCGTTCAATACTATGAGATTGAGAAACAAGACCAAAAAGATGGCACCTGGGTGCCGTGCGGACGCAGCACCGACCCTCATTTTGTTGTTGACAACCTACAGAAGAACAACCACTACAAATTCCGTGTGAAGGCAGTGAACTCGGAAGGAAAATCCGATCCTCTTGACACGGAAGAATCGATTCAAGCCAAAAATCCGTATGAGAGACCCGACAAGCCGGGTGCTCCTGTACCAACCGACTGGGACGCCGACCATGTTGATCTCAAATGGGACCCGCCAGCTAGCGATGGCGGAGCACCAATTGAAGAGTATCAAATCGAGAAGAGAAGCAAGTACGGGCGCTGGGAGCCGGCTATCACTGTGCCTGGAAATCAAACCGAAGCCACTGTGCCAGACTTGACCGCTGGCGAAGAATATGAATTCCGGGTGGTTGCCGTGAACAAAGGCGGTCCATCCGATCCGTCCGATCCATCCAAACCGATTATTGCCAAGGCGAGGAATTGTAAGAGAAATTTCTTGTTTATGTTACCGTTTTATTTTTATATTGCTAGTCTTAGGTTTAGGCTTGGGCTTAGGCTTAGACTTGGGATTAGGTCTAGGATTAAGCTTAAGCCTAGGCTTAGACCTAAGCTTAAGCCTAAGCCTAAGTTCAAGCCTAGGCTTAGGCTTAGGCTTAGACTTGGGATTAGGTCTAGGCTTAAGCCTAGGCCTAGGCTTAATCTTAGGCTTAGGCTTAGGCTTAGGCTTGGGCTTAGGCTTAGGCTTAAGCTTAAGCTTAGGCCTAGGCTTAATCTTAGGCTTAGGATTAAACTTAAGCCTAAGCCCAAGCCTAGGTCTAAGCCCAAAAAGACATCAAAACGTCATTGACTTGATTCAAATTTAGTGGCACCCAAGATTGGCCCAGTTGCCGATCTCAAAATTCGCGCTGGTCAAATGATTACATTTGATGTACCAATTGAAGGAGAACCTGGTCCAACAGTGACTTGGTACAAGCCAGATGGTGGTGAACTCCGTCATGGTGGCCGAGTGAAACTCGAAAATCCGGAATACCGAACTAAACTTCAAATTCGTAGCACTAGCCGTGAAGACAGCGGTACCTACCGCATCGAGGCCGTCAATGACAATGGTCGTGATAGTGTTACTGTCAAAGTTAACGTTATCGGTAATTTAGAAAGTTTTTAAAAAAGTGTAAAATTAACTTTTCAGATAAGCCAGCACCACCAGAAGGTCCGCTGGAAGTTAGTGATGTTCATGCTGATAGAGTGACATTAGATTGGAAACCACCACTTGATGACGGCGGTCTTCCGATTGAAAATTATGTCATCGAAAAGTTTGATACTGCTACCGGCCATTGGGTTCCCGCGGCTAAAGTCAAGGGAAATGAAACGAAAGCTACTGTGGACGGGTTGATTCCCGGACATGAATACAAGTTCCGAGTTAGTGCAGTCAACTCGGAGGGTCAATCAGAGCCACTCGAGACACTACAAAAAGTTATTGCCAAAGAGCCGTACGATGTGCCAGGTAAAAAAGTTTGAAAACTTTTTTCATGTTAACGTTGTGATCCCCGATCGATCACGAAGTTAAGCTGCAACAACTAATTTTAGGTAAGCCATCAAAACCGGACATCGTCGATTGGGACAAAGACCACGTTGACATTAAATGGGACCCACCAAAGGACGATGGTGGCTCGCCCATTGAAGAATATGTTGTTGAAGTCAAACCCAAGTACTCAACACAATGGAATGAAGCAGTAACCGTGCCCGCGGACCAAACCAATGCCACTGTGCCAAATCTCAAAGAAGGCGAAGAATATGAATTCCGAGTACGAGCCAAAAACAAGGCCGGTAAAGGTGCTCCGTCCGATCCGTCGGACTCTGTCAAGTGCAAGCCGAGAAATGGTAATTTTGGCTATAAAAAATGCAAGCATAAACTTTTTAGTTCCACCTCAAATCGACCGAAACTCGATTCAAGAAATCAAAGTCAAAGCCGGACAGCCATTCAGTTTGGATATCCCAGTATCTGGTGAACCGCCACCAGAGATTGCATGGGCCTTTGAAGGAACACCATTGAAGAATGACAATCGTATGAAAGTTGATAACAGCCAAGATTATAAGACTAAATTTGTTTGCAAGAGTGCCGTGCGCGGAGATACTGGGGTGTACACGATTACGGCCAAGAATCCGAATGGAACTGATACTGCACAAGTCAAGGTAAAAGTTGATAGGAAAATAATGGCATAGGCTCTAATAGAACGAAGAAGATGGAGCGATACGAATGAAACGACACGAATGGAACTAAACCAAATTCAGGGTTTTCGTGTCAATATTCAAACAAATTCAAATCCGTTTCCGGACGCCATCTGGACATAAAATCGTTTCATTCAATCTATGCCTTTATTATTCAAGGTGCAACCATAACACCCAGTTTATACCATATTTAGGTCACTGTTCTTGATCGCCCAGGTGAACCCCGAGGACCCCTCAAAGTCACCGATGTGCACAAAAATGGCTGCAAACTCGAGTGGAAAGAGCCAGATGATGATGGTGGAGCCCCAGTTTCCCACTATATTGTCGAAAAACAAGATGTTGCAACTGGCAGATGGGTGCCGTGCGGAGAATCTCCCACGACCAAATTCGATGTCACTGACTTGGTGCCTGGACATGAGTACAAATTCCGCGTCACCGCAGTCAACAAGCATGGTCACTCGGATCCGTTGGAAGCCCAACAGGCTATTATGGCCAAAGATCCGTATGACAGTCCGGATCGACCTGGAGCCCCAGAAATCGTTGACTGGGATAAAGATCATGCTGATATAACTTGGACTCCACCTCAAGATGTATGAATTTAGTGATTAGTAGATGAATATAGCATGTTACCATTTTATCTGAAAATCAGTTTTATCTGAAAAAAGGCTTAGACTTAAGCTTAGGCTTAGACCTAGGCCTAGGCTTAGGCCTAGGCTTAGGCTTAGGCTTAGGTTTAAGTTTAGGCTTAGGCTTAAGCTTATGCTTAAACTTAGGCTTGGGCTTAGGCTTAAGCTTAGGCCTGGGCTTAAGCTTAGGCTTAAACTTAGGCTTGGGCTTAGGCTTAGGCTTAGGTTTAGGTTTAAGCTTAGGCTTAGGCTTAAGCTTAGGCTTAAGCTTAGGCTTAAACTTAGGCTTGGGCTTAGGCTTAGGCTTGGGCTTAAGCTTAAACTTAGGCTTGGGCTTAGGCTTAGGCTTAAGCTTAGTTTTTTAATTTTATCTGATTCTTTCAGATAAAACTGATTTTCAGATAAAACGGTAACAAGCATAATTTTAGGATGGTGGTGCACCATTGGAAACCTATATAATCGAGAAGAGATGTGGCAACGGTGACTGGGAATACGCCACCGAAGTTCCAGCGGATAAAACCGCTGCGACTGTTGGCAACCTTGTCGAAGGAAAAACCTACCAATTCCGAGTGAAAGCTGTCAACAAAGCCGGAAAATCTGCGCCATCTGATCCAAGCAGGAACCTACTGGCGAAATCCAGACGATGTAAGAATGATTTGCTCTATTTCTTTCCTATGCTCAAATTTTAGTACCACCCAAGATTGATAGAAACATGCTGCATGATTTGAGAATACAAGCTGGTCAGCCGATTAGCTTCAACGTGAATGTTGAGGGTGAACCAGCTCCAAAGATTGTTTGGCAAGTCAATGGATCACCATTAGCCACAAATGAGCGCACGAGGGTTGATAGCTCGAAGGACAACAATACAAAATTGAGTACACCTGTTTCTGAAAGAGGCGATAGTGGAGTGTATAAAATTATTGCCACGAATGAATATGGCACTGACGAGGCTGAAGTTAAAGTCGTTGTTTTGGGTAAGGTTTCAACAACAACAAAACTCGTCCCTGAATTAATAAAAGTTGTGTGTATTGACGCGAAAATTCAAAATTTTTTTTTGGCAGTTTTCGTAAGTCGATAAAAAATAAACAATTTTTTTAATTTTCGCGTCAATACACAACTTTTATTGTTTCAGGGACGAATTTTCACTGCGTTCATGTTTTCGTTGTAATATACACAAAAATCGAAAATTTTGTTTTTTGAGACAAACTTTCGATTTTGAGCAAAAATTTTCTTCAAAAACTTAATTTCAGACGTTCCTGGCATTCCACGAGGCCCACTCGATGTCAACGACGTCACCAAGGATAGTGCCACTTTGCGCTGGTCACCACCATCTGACGATGGTGGCTCACCCATCTCCCATTATGTTGTTGAAAAACAAGAAGACAATGGAAAATGGGTTCCATGTGGCGAAAGCCCAGACTGTACCCTGCGTGTTGGCCGACTGAACGAAGGCCATGAATACAAATTCCGCGTGAAGGCCGTGAACCGCCAAGGGCAATCCGAGCCATTGGCCACATTGGGCTCGATCGTTGCCAAGGATCCGTTCGAAGCACCAGGAAAACCACGAGATGTCCAAGTGGTCGATTGGGACAAAGACCATATGGACTTGGAATGGCAGCCACCGATTTCCGACGGTGGTGCCCCCATCAAGGAATATATTATCGAAAAGAAGGACAAATTCGGAGACTGGACTCCGGCAGGTACCGTGCCTGGAAGTCAAACCAAAGGCACTGTTGGAAACCTGACCCCTGGTGAGACCTATCAATTCCGAGTGAGAGCCGTGAACAAGGCAGCAAAAGGCGAGCCTTCTGATCCCACCGAGCCGAAAGTCGCCAAGCCCAGGAAGTTGGCACCGAAGATCAATCTAAGCTCTTTGAATGACATCCGTGTTAGAGCTGGTCAACCAATCAAGTTGGAAGTGGAATTCGAAGGAGAGCCATCGCCGAACGTAACATGGAAAGTGAAAGACCAACCTTTCAGTGAAAACGGACACGCCGAGTTGACTACCAAATACGGCGATTTGTCGCACAAAACAACGATTTTCATCAAGTCCAGTGTGCGTGATGATACCGGCCCATACACGATTGAAGTCTCCAACGAGTATGGCACCGACAAGGCCACATGCAAAGTGACTGTCTTGGATGTGCCTAGCATCCCAGAAGGACCGATCAAAATCAGCGATATCCACAAAGAAGGCTGCAATCTCGCGTGGAAGCCTCCACTCGACAATGGTGGCTCGGAAATTTTGCACTATGTCGTCGAAAAGATGGATATTAGCCGAGGCACTTGGCAAGAAGCCGGCCAATTCCCTGATTGTAATGCGAAAGTGACCAAGTTGGTCCCTGGCAAGCAATACTTGTTCCGCGTGAAGGCCGTGAACATGCTTGGGGAATCGAAGCCACTCGAGACCGACAAGGAGATCACAGCAAAAGATATGTTCGGTGTGCCCGATGCTCCATTACCGCCGGAGATTGTTGATTGGGATGAAAACCGTATTGACATCGCGTGGAAGCCACCGGCGAACGATGGCGGCTCGCCAATCAAGCACTACATTGTTGAAAAACGAGAAAAAGGTTCAAGCTTGTGGGTCGATGTCGGACACACCCCCAGCACTTCGATGTCTGTTACTGGACTCCGCAAGGGAACTGAGTATGAGTTCCGTGTCACTGCTGTGAATGAAGCTGGTCCATCTCCGCCCTCCGATCCATCGGCATCCCAAATGGCCAAAGCAAGATACCTCAAACCTCAAATCTTGACTAAAATCCGCAAGCACAAGATCCGTGCTGGGCATACTCTAACCATGGATGTTGAATTTGTCGGTGCACCAGATCCAACAGTCAATTGGACGTTGCAAGATGTGGGCAGCCTGCCCTCAGACTTGATTGTTGACGACAAAACCGGGTTGACTTCGATCTTCTTCGCCGGTGCCAAGAGAGCCCACAGTGGAAACTATGTGCTCAAGCTCAAAAATGAAGTTGGTGAGGATGAAGGAGTGTTCGAGATCATTGTTCAAGATCGTCCCTCGCCGCCCAAAGGACCAATCGTTGTTGACAACGTTACGAAAGATTCCTGCTCTCTAGCATGGAATCCACCCGAAGACGACGGCGGCTCCGACATCACCAACTATGTAGTTGAAAGAAGAGAAGTCCGAAGCAACACTTGGGTGCCAGTGAGCAACTTTGTCGCCGGCACTTCTTGCACCGTACCAAAGTTGCATGAAGGACATGAATATGAATTCAGGGTTAGCGCCGAGAATGCACTTGGCCGATCCGACCCACTTGTCACCGACTCCACCACTGTAGCAAAAGATCCATATGGAACCCCAGGAAAACCTGGTAAGCCTCAAGTCACCGATCGTGATATCGACCACATTGACATCCAGTGGAATCCACCAGCAGATGATGGTGGCAACCCCATCTCGCACTATGACGTCGAACGAAAAGATTTGAAGACTGGTCGCTGGGTGAAAGTGAATCGTGCTCCGGTGAAAGGCACGAAATTCTCGGATGATAGCGTCCAAGAAGGCCATGGTTATGAATACCGTGTGATTGCGGTGAACAAGGCAGGTCCGGGTAAACCATCCGACCCGTCTGATTTGGCCTTCGCTAAGCCAATGTTCGAAGAACCGAGATTCCTGCTCGATATCGATGGGAAGGAGATTCGCGTGAAAGCTGGAGATCCAATCGATCTTGCTATTCCATTCACCGGCTCGCCGACCCCAGAAATCAGATGGATCAAAGAAGGTGCCACACTCACAACTGTTGAAAATACTGAAGATAAGACACGACTCTTTATCGCGCACAGCAAGAGATCGGATTCTGGGCAGTGCCGAATCGAAGCCACGAATTCGTATGGAAAAGCCGAGGCCAGGGTCCTCATCTCCGTTGTCGACAAGCCCGGCCCACCAGAAGGCCCTGTTACCTATCCAGCAACGACGAGAAGATCGATCACTCTGGCATGGAAGCCACCTAAAGACAATGGTGGTGCCGAACTGACTGGCTATCGTGTTGAGTACCAGGAAGTTGGTGCACCATTCTGGGATAAGGTACCCGAGCAAGTTTTACTAACTAGTTACACCGTGAGAAACCTCGAGCCTGGCAAGCAATACCAGTTCAGAATCTTTTCGGAGAACATCGTTGGCCTCAGCGAGCCACTTGTGGGTGCGCCTGTTACTGCCAAAGATCCCTTCGACCCACCAGGACCGCCATCAACCCCAGACATTACTGGATATGATACTGATCGAGTGTCACTCAAGTGGAATCCACCACGTGATGATGGAGGCTCGCCAATTTTGGGCTATGTGATCGAGCGATTCGAGAAGAA
>JAQGCP010001465.1:0-12339 GCA_034699885.1 Acrobeloides thornei | reverse complement strand
CTATGACACCGCCTCCAGCAGCTCCATGCCCAGGTTCATGTTGCCCCACGGGAGGCATGTGGTCTTCATGGACGTTAATTGGGAACTGCAGTGATACTTGTGGAGGTTTCGGATATGCCAATTATACGAGAACATGCTTAACTGGGCCAAGTTGTCCATGCAGGTTAATAAACGAATAAAAATCGAACAAGATGTCAGGTTATAAAATCAGGCAGGCCAAACTTTAGCCTAGATTGATCATCTTGGACTTCCTACCGACCATTGTGGCCTGTTGGGTCATATAGAATCTAAACCATCTTTATCCTGTCACCAAAGCTCATATGACCTTTTGAACCCAAATTCCCCTTTGCTCAAAACCTGGCTGGCCTGGGCTCGTCCCCACAAGATCATATGCCTATGAGAAGTGGCGTAAGCAAGAGAAGGGAGAAGAGGGGCAGGTGCCCTCCAATAGGCCAAAAATTTTAAAATATTCCCTCCACATAAGGGTCCCTCCTTATGTTTATTGAGAAAAATGACTTTTTTTCAAAAATTAGCTATAAAGCTAAATTTAGTGGAAACGCTACACAAACCGCTCATTGCAATTTCACACCACCTTGTTCATTTCCAAGAAGTTCATGCATTGCGGGTTATTCTATCCAGAGCATGAATGGATCATTCGTTTGTGCCCCAACCACAACTATGCCTCCACCAACGGCTTCATGTTGCCCACCCGGAGGACTATGGTCTCCATGGGGGTCTTGGTCAAACTGTACCGATACATGTGGAGCATGTGGTACTGCTATGCGAACAAGAGTGTGTGGATCAGCTGCTTATGGATGCCCTTGTAATAGGTATAAATAAAAATTGCATGTTAGATGGTAAAAGAGAAGTTTTTAGCACAACAGGATCAACTTCTGAAACACTTCCGTGTTATCGTCAGCCTTGTACTTATCCTAAAAGTACTTGTTGTTCTCCGTATATGCTAATGAATATCAGTAATCAAATATTGTGTTGGAACTAATTTATTTATGTATTAGGGGCCATGTAGATATTACGTTATCATGTCGACGGGGGGGGAGTGGGATCAGCCCTCTCCACAAAAAAATTGATAACGTAAAATCTGGATAGTCTCTTACATGTATATAATGTTGTTTTTTGAACTTTTGGAGCTACTTCGGCTCTTATACCCTCCTAGAGGTAAAAATTGACGCGGAACACGCTGGTACTAATATTTTCATTCCAAAATCTTCGAAAACATATGAATTTTTGCACTTTTTTCATAATAATCTTTATACAAGTTAACTCAAGTTGTATAAAGATTATTATTGAGAAAAATGCAAAAATTCATATGTTTTCGAAGATTTTGGAGTGAAAATAATAGCACCAGCGTGTTCCGCGTCAATTTTTACCCCTAGGGGGTGTATTTCTATAAAAATTTTAACGTTTTTCTACTTCGGCCTTTGAAGCCACGTTAAGTGCACCCCCTCAGGTCGTACAGCTCCAAAATATTTTTAATTAAAATTTTTGTAATATATAGCCATTTCCCGCCAATAGTAAAGGCTCATCACCCTTGGCGTAGTGGCATGCGCCTCATTTTGCGTGTAAATTGATGGTTCAATCCCGACAAGGCGAAACATTTTTGGTCGACTCAAAAAATTGTTAAAGGGAGAGGGGGTAACAATTATGGCTTGTTCTCGATCGGACAAAAAATTGCCTCACAGAAGGCGGTTTTTGATGAAAGTTTTTTCCAGGGTATGAGAATGAAGTCTCCTTTACCTGAATCCGCAAGAATTTTTTGGCTTCGACTCCTTACTGGGGGTTAAAAAATTCATTTTTTAAAATTTTTTGGATTTTTAAAAAACAACTTTTTTAAATCGGTCAAAAAAAATCACCCTCGCGGGATCGAACCCCGATCTTTCACGTGCAAAATGAGACGCTTTCCATTTAACAATTGGTAATATCTTTTCCTTTTTGCGAGAAATGTCTTATAGTATAAAAAGTGCACTTTTTGTGATTTTTGGGACATGGAAATTTTTTTATCCCTCTGGGGAAATTTTGGAACTAGTATCGATTATCCCACTGAACGTGAAATTTTTCGAAAAAAAGTTTTTTCCATCATCTGGAGTTGACTCCTCTAGGGGTAATTTTATGCGAAGAATCCGAACTTCACACTTCCGAGACTTGAAAATCTGTCCGCGGATCAAAAAAATTCTTGTTTTTTATTTAAAAAAACATAACCAGATTTCTAGAAACCTAGAAGCAATATTTTCCGCCGTGGTCAGATTTTATCCATCTATTTTTACCCATTTTTCTTATAGAAAACTAGTTTATGTCTCCGCAAGACACGCTATTCCAAAAACGACATTCTTGATTTCCAATTTCTTGACATTCTCTTGATTTATTTAAAACATTGTTTTTGAAAAGTTTTTTTTACGAGTTATCCAATTTTAAAATTATTTTGGGTTATTGAAACGAAAACATGAATCAGGGTTTTCGTTTCAATAACCCAAAACAATGTTCAAATTGGATCATTTTGATGGCATTTTGTTCATCTCATTTAGCTATAAAAACTTGCTATAATGTTCATGTTATGAAAATTAAAAAATATGCGAAATCGATTTTTCCGCAAAAAATTTTTTTCAAAAAGTTTGTGTATTACAACGAAAACATGAATGCAGTGAACATTTATCCCTGAATCAATAAAAGTCGTGTATTGACGCGAAAATTTTTTTAAATTTTCGTTTTTTATCGACTTACGAAAACTGCGAACAAAAATCAATACACAACTTTGATTGATTCAAGGACGAATTTTCACTGTGTTCATGTTTTCGTTGTAATACTCAGGTTTCAAAAATTGCCAAACGTTTTTTATACACCCTGTACTATAACTGACCGACTTGATAAAACTTCAAACAATTAAGGCTTTCAAAAAATGGGATTAGACCTAACAACTCGCTTAGAAAAAGCCACTCATGACGGTTTTCGCCATCTTGGTTTCTTTATCTCCGACCACCCATGGAGTTGTTTAATTTCTACGTAAGCATTATCACAATTCCAGCCTTTAATAATATTTATCATCTATGGTATAGTGGCAAGTGTCTCAGTTTGCAATCAAATAGTCTAGGGTTCGATCCCGCTAGAGCTAAAACTTTTTTACCGACTCAAAAAGGTTGTCAAAGGAAACCCCTCATGAAATTAGTCATAGAATTTTTGCCTTTCATTTTTTGAATCGACAAAAAATTTTTTGCCCTAACGGGATCGAACTCTTGACCATTTGAGAGCAAAGTAAGATTCTTACCACTTCACCATGGTTGATGTTTTTTTGAAAATTAACATTTTAGCCTACTTTTGACAGTATTCTTGAGTATTGGTGTTGTAAATTTCCGTGAAGCCAATAATGTCAGAGATCACTTTAGTGCGGTCAACTCTCCATCGAGATATGAATTTGCGGTGGCTAGAGAGTTTTTTCAAGAGCTTGGTAGCCCATTTCATGTAGTGGTGGCGATGGAAGCCGCTGATGGTGGGAATATTTTGAGGCCAAAGTAAGACAGATCACCCCTGTTTAACTAGATATGGATTGAGTTTTTTCGGGAAAAAACTGATGTTTTTTGAGCGAAAAACGCTTTCCTGATTCAGGGAAGACCTGTGTATTGAAGCGAAAAGTCGCAAAAATCGCATTTTCGCTTCAATATACAGGCCTTCCCTGGATCAGGAAAGCGTTTTTTGTACTAAGATCGGAGGAAATTCAAATTTGAAAAACGAGTCATGCCATGTCGACTCAGTTCGCCGAGACGAGTAGAACGAATACCATAACATGGAGCTTCCCATCCGAGCCCATGGTCAAGTGGCTAAAGTGAAAGAATTGTAGTTTATAGGCTAGGGTTCGAATCCCGCTTCAAGTTGCCAAATTTCATGAAAATTTTTGCATCTTGGCCTCATGGAAATTGGACAAAAAATCGAACCTTAGCCTATAAAACTGCAAATCTGTCACTTTAGCCACTTGGCCATGGGGAGCCATGGGTAGAAAATCCATGTTATGGTATTCGTTCTACTCGTCTCGACGAGTTGAATTAAGTGGCATGACTCGTTTTTAAACTTTCGAATTTCCTCAAATTTTAACATGAAAAAACCGCCATGCCATATTTCAGATACATCGATAAAGCCCTAGAAATCGAAGAGTTCCTCCAATACAAACTCATTGTCGAGCACGAAGGCCGAAAATACTCATATTCCGATTTTTGCGGTGCCCAATGCGAAACTTCTGATGCTGTTCACATCTTCCTAACAATGTTCCGGGACGTAAAACATCGCGGCAAAACCAATGTCAAGCTAACGTATCCCACTATGGACGTGTTTGGGCATCGTGTTTATCTGGCGAATAATATTTATCAAGTTACGCTAAACAACAGATCCAAGATAGTGGAAGAATGTCGGTTGATAGCCATAAATTTCCATGCAATTTATTCGAATTCCACTATGGAAATGGTGATGAAGAAATGGGAGCATGCGGCGCTGGACTATGCTCAGTCGACGTCAGCCGATCCGCTGATTAAGTTGTTCACGACTTCCGAAGGACTGGTCTCGGAAGAAGTTCGGAGAACTGGTAGGAATTAAGATAATAGTGTCTAGCAAAAATAATCAAATAAAAGTTGCAATAAAAAGGTTTAAAGAGACATCTTCATAGCCTGAGGGGTAACAAGGGACTTTCAAGGTCGGACAACCTCAGATTGTTTCGAGACCTAGCTCAAAAGTTAGGAGAAAATGTGGAAAAAACGAATATAATAATCGCTTGATTGATTGGGTATAAATTTGTTGAGTTATGGGTTATGAAGTTGCAAATTTTTCTACGTTGTGCAAAAAAAATTGGTTCCAAGCGGGATTCGAACCCGCGACCTTGTGACCATAAAGCCGATGCTTTGTCACTGCGCCACCAAGACTTGTTGATGGTAAATTCGAATTTCTAAGATTTCGATAAAATAGTCTCAAAGTAGTTTTCCGATTTTATAAAATTATACGAAATATGGTACAGTCAACCCTCGATTAGCCGACCCCCTCCCGTGAATTCGATTATCCGACCTCCCCCCCCCCAGAGGGGTTGGATAATCGAGGGTTGACCAGGGGTCAAAAAGAGGCCGGCCCCCGAAATCACCGAGGGCCGACTCCCTGGGACCCCGATCCCTGTCGAAGGGGCCGAGGCCCTTGGGGCTGGCGGGGGCACTAGGGGGCTTTGGGGCCGAAGGGGCTTCGAAAAATCGCCATAACTTTAACAGATCAATGTTTCAGGTCTCCAAATTTGCGCCATTCCTCCCCCCCCCAAAACACCCTACCCCTAACTTTTCATGAGAAAAAACTTTTCATCCAAAAAATTGTTTCAAAGATTTTTTATTAATAATATGAATCGATTTTAGGGATCGAAGCGATGCCACTTATTAGCGTCTCTTTTGTCGTCATAATAATCTTTGCTGTTGGTACATCAGCCAGAAGAGATCTTGTCAAAAGCAAACCATGGGAAGCATTTTTTGGTGTGCTAACCCCGATTATGTCTTTATGTGCTTCTTTTGGAACATTATTTTGGGTAAATTTTAACACTCCTAAAAAGTAGCGTTGGCCGACCAATGGATATAAACGTTGATTTTAGAATTTGAAACAAAACAAACTCGTCTAGCTAACATAACCATAAGAATCCGCCACACTCGAATGTTAGAATCTAACATTCGAGTGTGACGGATTCTTAGGGTCGCCACAAGCTATCGTGTCCCCACAAGCAACGGCACGAGCTATCGTACGAAGTCATCGTACGAGTGTAAAATACACTCGTATGACGGACGAAATGGCCACAAGCTATCGTACGAATTTCGTACGATGCCATCGTACTGCGTCGTACGATCGTACGACAGCTTGTGGCGATTTCGTCGTACTTTTACGTTAATTTTACGATCGTATGATAACTTCGTACGATAGCTTGTGGGCCGTCGTACTTTCGTAGGATAGCTTGTGCCGTGCTTGTGGCGACGCTAAAGGCGTCTGGTTCGATTCCCTTGTGCGTCAATTTTTTTTCATTTATCAAATTATTATTTTTTTAAAGCATTTTTTAATTAAATTTTAAAATCTATTTGTTCACGATGTATTTTATTTTTTTACGTTTTCTAAATTAATTTAAAATCTTTTTCAATAGATTTAAAAATGAAAAGATCATTTGACTCACAATTACAAGAGCTCATTTCTTCAAAACGCACCTGTTCAAAATTGGATTCAATTCCTAAAAATAAAGATGAGGTAATTTTTTTATAAATTTTCTTAACATATTTTTTGATTAAAAAACTAAAATTGACGCACAAGGGAATCGAACCAGATGTCTTTAGACTGTGAGGCGAGCCACTTGCCACTCGACGATCCGTGCTAGTGGTATTATGTGTTCAAATTTAATCAAATTGTAATATAAAGTTTTTGTGCCAATATCTCCGCAAAGAAGCTTTGAGCCCGGTTTCGGCAAAATCGGAGTGTATCAAGTTGCGAGAGTTCCTTGTGATAATTGAAAATTGACCTTTGAAAGATTTTCTTCTATCGTGTTTTTTAGAGACATAATATGTCGACAATGGCACAACAGCATGAAGGCCTCGAGGCACTACTAAACAATAGCACTTTGGGTGATACCGGGCTCGAAGAAGCGATTAGATACATTTACGGTACATCTATTTTTTATATCTATTAGTTACATCGGTACATCTTTTAGGACGTAGATTACCCCAGCTAGCCATTAGCTCGGAGCTACAGGAAATTGCGGACAAGCAAAACTTCCAAATAGCCGGCTATATGATCAACGCTCAAGAGGAGCAACTCCGGAGGCCACGTCGAGTCAAAATTGCTGCGATTCAAAACCAAATCGTCTTGCCTACCACAGCACCAATTTATGAGCAACGAGATGCCATCTTGCGCCGCGTGGGCTTAATGATTGAAACTGCGGCCGGAGCGGGTGCTCAAATTGTGTGCCTTCAAGAAGCATGGAGTAAGTTTCGACGACATGAACAAATTCATTTTTTGACATTCATAGGCGGGATTTATACTTCCGTCGTGTCGCGACACGACAGTGCATTTTTGTGTCGTACGGCGCATATAGGGTCGACACAAGCTCGCATATTCTATTGTACTGAATGGTACGATGGTCCACAAGCTATCGTACGATCGTAAAATTACGATGAAATTCGCCACAAGCTGTCGTACGTTCGTACAACGCAGTACAATGGCATCGTACAAAATTTAGTCTGTCGTACGACGTGTCGTACGATGCGACACGACGGAAGTATAAATTCCGCAATAAAGTTGACACGAAACTTTTTTTTTAGCTATGCCCTTTGCATTTTGTACACGTGAAAGGCTGCCCTGGACAGAATTTGCAGAATCTGCCGAAAATGGCCCATCAACAAAATTTTTGCAACAAGTTAATATTTTTTTAAATAACAAAATTTCTATGCGTTTTTTAGCTGGCACAAAAACATGGAATCGTCATCATTTCCCCAATTCTGGAACGAGATGAAAGCAAGGATGAGGTTATATGGAATACGGCTGTTATAATTTCTCACACTGGAAAAGTTTTGGGTAAAACAAGGAAGAATCATATTCCGCGGGTCGGCGACTTCAATGAGGTATCCTTCTTTTTGAATGTCAAAAATCGAATTTATTTAGTCGACGTATTATATGGAATCAACTCTGGGACATCCTGTGTTTGAGACAGCTTTTGGTAAGAGTCTTTTTTGATGTGTTATTTAGAGAGAAAAAAAACATTTTGCGACCTCTGGTCATAATGAGAGAGAGAGATAAAACCAAAATTTGCCAATAATATTTTGTAAATTTTGCCTAAAATTTGGAGCAAAATTTTGGCAGACTCGAATGAAACGAAAGGTTTGAAACGATACGAGTGAAACAATGTCAATTTCCAGACGGCATCCGGAAACGGGTTTGAATTTGCCTGAATATTGACACGAAAACCCTGAATTTGGTTTCGCTTCATTATGTCGTTTCCTTCGTATCATTTTATTTGATCGCTCATTCGGCATAGACTCGAACGAAACGAAAGGTTTGAAACGATACGAATCAAACGTCATTTCTAGACGGCATTCGGAAACGGGTTTGAATTTGTCTGAATATTGACACGAAAACCCTGAATTTTGTTTCGCTTTATTATGTTGTTCCCTTCGTATCGTTTCATCGTTCCATCCCCTTCGTTCCATTAGAGCCTATGCCAAAATTTTGTTTTTTCAAATTGTCAAAATTTGAGTTGATCAAAATTTGGTTTTGCACAAAATTTTGTTGTGTCAAATTTTCCGAACTCTAACTATTCGCTTCTTCATCGATTCAGGATCGTTGCCTGATTCAATGAAAGATTTATGGTGGATCGATTTTCGCACTAGGTGATTGAAAAAACCTAGGAAAATTTGGGCCAAAATTTTTTTTTCGACCAAAAAGTTGGGCCAAATTTTGGCTGGTCAATTGGTAAAAACTTTTGGTCTACGCCAAAATCCAAATTTCATCCAAAATTTTGGTTCAAAGCACACTAATATCTAGTCCAGAAAATACTTCCCAAAAGATAGTCCAGAAGAAAAAGGGGCTCCCAAATTTGTTGGTCCACTTTTCTTCTAGTCATAACAAGTTTCCACTAGTCATATAAGTCTCGATAATTTAGGAAAAATCGCTGTGAATATTTGCTATGGTCGACACCATCCTCAGAATTGGATGATGTTTGCTTTGAATGGAGCAGAGATCATTTTCAATCCATCCGCTACTGTTAGTGGTCTTAGGTAATTTTCGTTATTCTTGTATAAAATTAAAAGTTTTTTTCAGTGAAGCGCTATGGCCTATCGAAGCCCGAAATGCTGCTATAGGTAGATTTATTTTTTTGTAAAAAAAATTTTCAAAGTTTAATTTAGCAAACCATGTTTACACGGTGGCTATTAATCGAGTGGGCACTGAGGTATTCCCGAATGAATTCACGTCAGGAAATGGAAAACCAGGTATAATCATTAAGGCTTTTTAGCTGGGGTCCCCCGGGCCGAGATTTTCAGGGCCAGCCCAAATAATTTTTATAGTTTTTTGTCAAAAACTCTCATTTCTTTGGCAAAAATGACTAAAAAAATACCATTTTTGAGCCAAAGTAGCCATTTTTTGACGCTTTTTGGTGAAAAATACCTTTTTTTATTGCAAAATTTCACGATACACTCGACCTCCCACATTAAACATCAATGGCACGCTTAATTCGACCCATAAATTCAAAAATTTTAGTCATTTTTGTTTTAAAAAATTGTCCGGCCCTGCCCAGATCGGATCGGCCACCGCAAAGCCAGGGCCGCGGCCCAACCTGGTCTTAAAAATAACCGGCGACTCGAGCTGCAGCCCGGTCGGCCCTTGACCATATAGCATCGAAAATATAGGCAGCACTACTTTTTTAGCTCACAAAGATTTTGGTCATTTCTATGGAAGTAGTTATATTGCAGCGCCAGATGGTTCCCGAACACCCGGTTTATCAAGAGTAAAAGATGGAGTTCTAATTTGTGAAGTAGATCTAAATCTCATTCGACAATGTAAAGATAGTTGGGGATTTAAGGTATGCTGCTGCCCATTTTTTATAAATAAAACCAAATTTTTTTAGATGACACAACGCTTGGATCTCTACGCAAAATCCTTTACAGAAGCGGCAAAAGCTGATTACAAGCCTCTTGTTATCAGAGAGTATCATTAATTTTTTCAATTGATAGAACTATAAGCTCAAAAATATCTAGTGTTACTGTTATAGTAAAATAATAAAAGTTATAACCATGTTTTTAAGCAGCGGTATTTATTTTTGCATTGAAAATATTTGAATTTGTACACCCACCCCATTCCCTGAATCAGGGTCAAGGAAGCGTTTTCACAATTTGGCAGTGCGCGCTATCGATTTCTCGCATAAAATTACCCCTAAAAATGATCATTTTAGCAAAAAATTTTGTTGGAGAAAGGGCCCTAATTTGCACCCCCTTTAAGCATAAGTCGAAGAGTCCTAAGCCTAAATAGTTTCAATGCAAAAATAAATATATTTCATTTTTAAGTACAGGGTGGGCCAATTTTTCGCAACGCTTGATCATAACTTTTTTGTAGTGCAAGCCAATTTGGCTAATTTAAAAAATTTCCTGAGAATTTAGGAAAACAAAAAACTGTTTAAAAAAGTAGCTGCGCTTCCAATTTTGCTAGAGCCAGTTTGTTTATTGTAACAAGTTTTGTTTGTTTATTTATTGAAACAAGAGCATAAAAATTCCAAACATGTATTGGAATTTTCTCATCCAATCAGTTCGCTTTGAAACACACTGTGCGTCGTCGTCAGCCGGAATTAGTTTAAAGTTTTTTAGTTTTAAAGAGATTGTTTTCTTTGTTGTAAAAGGTAGTATCTCTCAAAAAGAAATTTGTTTGCCATGTTTAGGGTCGCCGCAAATGCGTACAAAGGCCCGTCCATAAGGGTTTATATCCCTAATGTTTTTTTTTAAATTTTTTGTGTAAAATTGATAGAAATCATAAGGATCTCCTATGTGATTTTTTCATGAAAAATTTTTGTTGTTGAAAAATGCTTGTTTTTAAGCTGGAAATGTTTTGAGAGGATCTATACTTCACTCTCGTTGCGAGTACTCACTGCGAGTACAGGGGAGGCAAAAGTTTTGACCTAGGCGGACAAAAGTTCGACCCAAGGGGCAAAAGTCTTGACATTTCAAAAACGTGTTTTCTCGACAATTCTAGACGAAAAAACACCTTTTCAGCGTTTTTGACAATGTCAGGACTTTTGTCCGCCTAGGTCAGGACTTTTACCTCCCCCTGTACTCGCAACGTCTCTAACTACACTTCGTTTTTAAGCGGTTCGAAGTTACTTGCAGGGACTGCGAGTACTCGTTGCTTCCATCTATACTTTTTACTCGCGCGAGTTTACTCGACGACGCCATACGCAATATACAGGGAGCGGAGAAGTCCTGGCAAAGGATGTACGAAATCCTGACATGGGATGCAAAAAGTCTTGTCCATGTATTCAAAAAGTCCTGGCATAGAATGCAATGAGCTCTGACAAATTTCCAATAAAAAATCTGCAACTTCATGAAGATTGTTGCAAATCCATTAAAACTAAAAATTTTTCTATGCCAGGACTTTTTGCATCCCATGTCAGGGTTTCGTACATCCTTTGCCGTTTCCTGTAGCTTTTCATAAATGTTTTATCTTAAGGATGCGCGCTAGCAGTTCAGAAATCGCATTTCCGGATGCTAGCCGTTCGGGAATGCGCTAGCGTCCGGAAATAGTGCATTTTCACAATTTCCGAACGATTTCCACACGGCTAGCGTCCGGACACAATTTCCAGACGACTAGCGTATGGAAATCATCGTGAAATGCGTTTCACGACTGCTAGCGCGTACCCTAGTGTTAATTTAAAAAATCGTTTGTTTTCATCTTGATGCAATGTTTTGGAAACGAACTATCAAATTTATTTAGAACAAATTCAAAATTTTGGGCAAAAACATAAAGGAGGACCATTGGAAAAAAATTTCATTTTTTATTTCGAGGGGTCGGGCTCCTCCAATGTAGCTACGGGCCTGCATGTGTGGTGGGAAAGATGGGGCGACGCCGGAGTATAAGTGCCCGATCTTGAATTTCGCCCGATTCTGAATCGGGTGAAATTCAAGATCGGGCACAACATATATACCTAATACGGTACTGACTCGAATTCGGTCAAAGCAGGTTCTAATTTAGAAAAGGTTTTGAGTCGATTTGAAAAACTTTGAAAATTTCTATTTTTTTCACCTTGGTCCCTCCCCTTATTTTTGAAGCCAAATAGTCGGAGAATTTTTCTAAAACATAGTCAAAAGTGGTCAAAAACGTTTGACCCAAAATTTTTGTGTGTTTTTAGTTCATAATTCGCAAAGATGAGACGATTAGAACCTGCTTTGATCGAACAGCCAGTACCGTATTAGGTATATTACTCGCGGCGCCGTTTAAATTAAACGATTTTTATGATTTTTTAATGCATTTGAAAATTATGTATTTTTGTAGAGATGAATCGTTTTGGAACAAAATTGGCACTTCGTCTTGCTTCTGTGACATTGAGCAAGGAAATTATACCATTGAGAAGCTTTTCGTTTATTCAAGCTAAATGTCTGGTTCCAGGCTGCTCTTCTATGAATACAAGACTATATTCTACTATCAAAGATATTGGACCATTTAAGCCGCATGGCCAGCTTACGTTTAAAGAGGTACCTTTTTAACTCTCTTTTTAAATGAAAATTATGATTAGGGGTGGAAAGGTGGTATCACCCACTATTGGGTGGTACCATCCAGGATGGTAGCGGTGACACTAAA
>JAQGCP010001464.1:0-12339 GCA_034699885.1 Acrobeloides thornei | reverse complement strand
GTAAATAATTATCAGCAATAAGTAATAAAACGTTCTATTGCTCGGTTTTTTGTCGGAAATGTTCAACTCACTTTTTCTCTAGTCTCAGGGTGGTGTGGGAGGGATCAGGAATGGGGTACCACAAGGTATGGGGCACTTATTGCCTAAATGAAAGCAAATGGTTAGGACCCTACGATTGCACTTTATGCTCGTGGGTTCGAGTCCCGCTTGCATCCATTTTTGCCTTTTTAAATTTTAAAAAAAAAGAAGAATAGCATTTTTTATAACTCGCCGAGACGAATAAAATGACATCAAAATGATTGAATCTGAACAATGTTTTGGGTTATTTAAACGAAAACATGTATCAGGGTTTTCGTTTCAATAACCAAAAATATTTTTCAAAATCAATAATCTTGGTGTCATTTTATTCATCTCGACGAGTTATAAAAAATGAAATCTTTCTTTTTAAAAAAAAAACAATTTAAAAAGGCAAAAAGTTAAAAACAAATGGACACAAGCGGGGCTCGAACCTGCGAGCTTAAAGTGCAAGTATAGAGTCCTAACCATTTGGCCATAACGGTTTGTTCCTGGGTCACTTTTTGCCCAATGTGCTCCGCCGTGGGGAGTCTTAGTCATGATCTGTAATTTATTTTTAAATATCTAATGTCGTCTTTTTAATCTTCATTTAATCTTCAGACATTTATCTTGTTAAGAAATATTTTTTCCATTATATTCAGCATAAAAACTAATTGGAATTTTCAAAAATTTAAAATATTAAACAAATTTATTTACAATAAAAACTATTTATATAATTTCCTAAAGCCAGGGGCATAACCGATTTTCAAAATCTATATTTTAAAGACTTAACAAATGAATGATTCGAATAGCCATTATATGAGTTTGTTGAAAATTATTGTCGGAAAAATTTTGGATCTAACCCTTAGGCTGTAGGAACAAAAAGAAATCGACGAAGTCGATTTTTCTAAAAATATTTTTTTCGTGTACTAATTTTGCGCGCAAAAGATTCCTCAGAAAATTTGATAGAGAGGTGGGAGCCTCCTTTGTAGCTTAGGAGTGTCAAAATTTTTTTAATCAAACAATTGATCAAACTCATATATATATGATATTCGTATACATATCTTCATTTTTTAATCTTTAATACGAAGATCTTGTCAATGGCTATGCACCTGCAGATTAAAAAAATAAGACGCATTTGAGGACACGCTTATTTAAAAAATCAACAAATTTTAACTTGGCACTATTGAATTGGGTAAAACATATTGTAACATATCCACCAGAAACGGTGTAGCAGATGGGATATCAAGCTAAATTTTATAAAATAAATGAGGAAATCGATACATAATTTTTTGTAAAGGACGTTTTTCTGATCATTTTTGATTTTTAATCTATCCTGTAAAAATGTCACGGCGTATCAAAATTCCGAAAAGGTGTAGGTAAGGGTCAAAATTTAAAAAATTTCGCCAATCGATTCAGCTCGCCGAGCGCTTCAAAACTAGTACCATATCATGAGATTTTGAGAGTTTACCCATGGCCGAGTGACTAAAGCGATTGGCATTAACTCATAAGGCACCGGTTCGAACTCGTGCCAAAGAGTCATTTTTTATTTTGTTGTCAAAAGTTATGAAAAATTTTGCATATCCACATTTTTATAAGGGAAACGCGACCCTTACTACACCTTTTTGGAATTTTGGTACGCCGTTGTGTATTCATGCTTATATAACGCTGATATTCGACTTCAACGTTTAACAAAATTTTGGGTTGACGATTTTTGTGATCATGGCCCTTTTTCTAGCATAAAGAGGAGTAATGCTCGAAAATCAATAACAAAAATCTCTTTTTTAATTTTTTTAAATGTCCGAAGTAATGAAAGATAGATACCTCATCATGATTCGATTTTCCATAGAAAAACTGCATCCATGATGCAAATTGTTTAATGCTCTAAAAATTTTTTATAATTTATAAAAAAATTTTAAATTTTTTACATGAACAAAAGAATACTGCATTTCTCTATGATTTATAATGTTATAACATGATGCTACAATATCATTAACCACTATATCACTTGTCAGCGTCATAGGTGCGTACAAGCCTTTTTCATAAGTATGCTCTTTTTTACTAACCTTGGTTAGATACATTTCGAAATTTTGGTTCTAAATTTATCTATTTAGAGGAAGATTTATCAACCCGAGTCCATTGGTTGAAAACGAGCCATTTTGAAAGCCGCCAAAATGCATATTTTGAAATTCCTCGTTACGTGCCTGTATCGTAAAATATACCTTATTATATACTTGATCAACAACATAGAGACAATCATTAACCTCTACTTTTTCCGCGTAAACTGGATTTATAGGCAAATCTTCTATCGTAATGTTCTTAAACCTGGATTCGCAAGAAGATTTATAAATGAAATGTTTATTAGTGATTTTAAGAGTTTTGCCATCTTCTAAGGTAAATTTGATAAAACTGGTGTATGCAGAAGGTAATCTATGAATCCAAGATTCCATAGGAGTATAAATAATCTAGAATTTTGCTTTTAAATATTTCATGCAGCCCCTTGGGGTTGCGTACCATTTGGTTTTTATATCGATGTTGTATCACACTCAAAAGCGGTCTTAGGGGATTAAAATTTTTCAAAAAAATTTTTTTTGAAAAATTATTAATGCCATAAATTTTTCCTAACAAGGGAGGGTTCTGAACTGCCCGGTTGCTTTTCAAAAATTTCTTTCGCCATATTGTAGAGGCCTCCAAAATGGCTTCGGAGGGCCGAGATGCATGATGGGGGATAGCCCCCTCTCCCATTGGTCACGTATGACTAGGTTTGTATGAAATTGGAAAAAAATTTTTAGAGAATTGGCTAAAAAGTGCTTGTATTTTTATTTCAAAATGAAGAATAATGTTATTACCTCATTGTCAGTTTTATTCGGAGACAATACCCAATCTTCTAATGATAATTCATCCATTCTTATATTTTTTCCGTCTACTGTTCTCACTTTCGTATCCGCGGTGAAGCATGAAAACTGGTTACAACAATTTGAATAACATGAGCAAGTTTGACATCCACAATTGCATCCGTTGCAATTGTTGACAGGGTAGTAGTAAGATTGTTGAGTACAACAGCTTGAATAACATGAGCAAGTTTTACAACTACAATCGCATGTGTTGCAAGTGGTGGTAGAGTAGGAGTAAGATTGTTGAGCACAACAGCTCGAATAACATGAGCAAGTTTTACAACTACAATCGCATGTGTTGCAAGTGGTGGCAGAGTAGGAGTAAGATTGTTGAGAACAACAGCTCGAATAACATGAACATGTTTTACATCCGCAATCGCATGTGTTGCAATTGTTGGAGCCTAGCATAGGGAGGAAAGAACGTCGAATTTCCTATTGAAATTAGCATATGTACAGGGTGGACTTTATTTTCCTTTATTCAATTATAAATCGTGGGAAATTTTCGAGTATAAGAACCTCGGCAGGATCATGCAAGTCGTTGTAACCGTGTTGTAACGCTCAGACAAGAGCTCAGGCAAGTGCGCGTTACAAAGGAGTTATAAGGGTCGCCACAAGGTATCGTGTCCCCACAAGCAGCGGCACAAGCTATCGTACGAAGTCATCGTACGAGTGTAAAATACACTCGTACGACGGACGAAATGGCCATAAGCTATCGTACGAATTTTGTACGATGTCATCGTACTGCGTCGTACGATTGTACGACAGCTTGTGGCGATTTCGTCGTACGCTTACGTTAATTTTACGATCGTACGATAGCTTTTGGGGCCGTCGTACTTTCGTAAGATAGCTTGTGACGTGCTTGTGGCGACCCTAATGGTTGTAACGACTTTTTCGTTGTAGCGCGCTCTTGCCTGAGCTTGATTTTCAATAAAATTGTGTGTATTGACATGATTAGTAGAACATTGGAAAACCAATTATCAATCGAGAAGCATAAAAATGTTTGAAAATTCATTGAAGAACAGGCAAAGTAAAGAGCGCATTACAACGGAAAAATTGTTGTAACCGTGACAACTTCGTTGTAACGTGCTCTTGCCTGTGCTCTATCTTGAGTGTTGTAACCAATTACAACCCTCTTGCCTGATCTTGCTTAATCCCTAAGACTTTTTATGTGTGAAGTTTCTTGAACAGTTTTTTAGCCCAAATTTCGCAAATTCCCATAATTTTTCCGATCTTTGTTACACAAAGCTACCTTATCATTATCCGAATCATCTTCAATTTCTATACACTTCACTGCTGTTTTTTTCTCAATATTATTATCTTCTGATACAGTTCGGGCGGCATTCAGAACCTTTTGATCTGGATTTGCTTGTGGATAAAGAGCTGCAAGTTGCTTTTGAAGCAGTTTTTCACCTAATTCCATTGTAATCGTATTCTTTAATTTTTCGATTTCTTTTGATTCTTCTTCGGATTTCGTCTTATGACTATGACTATAAGGATGTTTATTATGTCGGTTTTCCTTATGATGATAACTTTCTTCTTCAGAATGTTCATTCGATTCATGTCTTCGACGATTTTTCTCGGATTTATCGTATTTATTGTCGTGTCTTTTTTCGTACGAATCTCTGTGCTGTTTATGTTGAGGTTGTTTTTCTTCTAAACTTTCACTTGATTCATATCTTCGATGCTTTTCCCTTGACTCTGCATATTTATTGTTGTGTTTTTCTGTAGAATATTTGTGAGATTTACGTTGAGGTCGTTTTTCTTCGTCACGATGTCTTTCTTCTTCGGAACCTTCATTCGATTCATATCTTCGATGATTTTCCCCGGATTCTTCGTACTTATTGTCGTATTTTTCTTCGTAAGAATTTTTGTAGCGTTTATGATGACGCCGTTTTTCTTCACGATGACTTTCTTCATCGGAAACTTCATTCGATACATATCTTCGTCTATTTTCCCAAGATTTGTCGTACAGGGTGTTTCAGTACAAAATACCCTGTAAGATTTATCTATATTTCGGCGAATTTAACGAATTTTCAAATGCGATTTTTGCATTTTGTCTGTTTCAAACAAGTATTTCGAAACGTCCTACAACCCCACATTACTCGTTTTTAAAATTTAAAATTTCCTCCAAAAAACCCGCCGCGACCGCATGCTATCACTCAATTATAGACTAACAAAATACAAAAAACCGCATTTGAAAAATTCGTTAAACTCGCAGAGATATACAGAAATCTTTCAGGGTATATTGTGATGAAACACCCTGTACTTATTATAGTTGTGTTTTTCTTCGTAAGAATCTTTGGAGCGATCATGATGTCGTTTTCCTTCATCGCGATGTTTTTCTTCTTCAGATCGTTCATTCGATCCATATCTTCGACGATTTTCCCACACTTTGTATTTATTGTTGTATGTTTCTTCCTCGAAATTTTTGAGATGTTTATTTGCAGGTGGATGGTCATCCCTGATAGTTTTGCTTGAGAATACTACTTTGGTTAAACCAGTCGTTTTGTCAACTAATTTAGTTTTGGCACGAAGTCTTTCTAATTTTTTTGCATAAGGTCGTCGTATTTCATGTGATTTAGAAGTTAGTGATTTTAATTCATATGAGTCTTCTTTTTTGTGGTTGAATTCATCAATGACACTGTCATCAACTAAACAAGCTGTCGAAATTGAGAATCATCAAATCAGGGGTACAATGAAATTTTCGTTTTAAAATTTTCTTCCTCCGAAATAAACTATTTTAAAGAACCTTTCTACTCGGAAAAAGGGGCAGTCATCACAAAATTAGTTAAAAATTAAGGAGTAAAATTTAAAAATTTTCGAATTTTATCAAAACCTTAATGTGGTATCCTCGTGATTTTCCGAACTTTTGTTACAAACAAGAGGGGCGATCGTCACCCCCGCCCATCCCTTAGTTATGCTACTGAAAAAACTGCCACTCAAAGACCTATATTAGGACCTTCTCGTAAATTTTATACCTATTAATGTATGCTCATATGGATGAGGTAAACATGGCATCCGATGAAGAGAAACATGATATGAAATTCTAAATTTTAATCGTTTTAAGGTAAAATTGCTTGAATTCTTACTTTCCATCAGGTTTGATATGCTTTACGATGTCGCTTATGTAGTCAAAAGCATATTGGCGGCCATCTTTCATTACTTCCCCTCCGGCTATTATTTGTCCCGAGTTCACGATCACAATTCCTCGATCTTCTGCTAGCACAAGTTTTTCATATGTACAACATTGAAGCATTAGACTAAAAAACACTAAAGAGGTAATATCTCGAAGACTCGAGCAAAGGGTGCAGACCAGGGCTATGTTTCAGTTGATGGGCCGACATGTCATTTTTCTTAAGAAATTTTCGGTTTTTGGAACGGTAGGCCTCCCTCATGGGCCCGCTAATGATCGTACCCCCACCCCTAAAGCATGTGTGAAAGGGTGGGCACAGAATGATGTCCCGGAACCCCAAAATTTGGCCGTTCTCGGTTTCAAATCAGCCGTTCAAATTTTCGGGATTCCGGTTCCACCTCAAAAATTTGCTGTAACAATTTTTTACGTTCACTAAAATTAAAATTTTAACCCTGTCGGGATCGAAATTGGATGTGCCAATGTTGCTTAATTTGCCAGATCTGACGGGCGAGTTCTCTCTCCATTGCGCTATGAAGCGCCACTTTTTACAGAGTGAATTTTTATATTCACTCCGTGAAACAGACTTTATCCACAAAAATCAGACATACGGTAGTTCCGAGATATTAGTGTTTGGGGCTATCCCACCGACCCATTGATCTGATAATGGACATTTATTCTTCAATGTTTTGTGGCAACGCTAAAATAATGTTTTTACAAGAATTAAATTTTTAATCTACCGCATTTTGAGGCTGAAAATTTTGAAACCCACTCAAATCAACATCCCTGTGCAATAAAAAGAAGTCTTTTATTTCATCCTTTCTCAAAAAACCATCTAGTTTCCTATGAACTCTATGAAAAGCTGGAAATGAAGATAAAGCGTTTCCGTTGGCTGTCCATCCAAAACAAGATGGTCTAGCACATCCGAGAATGGGATGTCCAGTTTTTGTGGCCTAAAAGTTTAGATATGATCTTAAAGGATCAGTCCAGTCAGTTACGATCATATGAAAAAATGATATATTCGGAAAGATTATGAAAAATTGAGCATTTTTTGTTTTTACGGCATCATCTGATCGTTTTCCTCATCGAGATAAATGTATTTGAAAATATGAATTCGTGTACATGTTATCGTTGTAATAATCAAACGTTTTTGAATTTTTTGCAATCATGAAAAAAAATAGCATGAATCGACAGAGAATTTTATGCTGAACAACTTTGCTAATTGAAGTTTGCGTAAAAAATTATTTTTTTGATCAAAAATGCAAAATAAGTTTAAATTTTTGTATATTGAAACGAAAACGTCTTCAATTTTGTTATAATTTATCGAATTTTAATTGACCCCAGTTACCTCACTTTTTTGCGATTTTTCTCCATGAAAATGAGGTCTACGCCCTATGGTGTAAAAGTAAAAAATGATCAGTGAACGCAGTTCTACACGATAGGCTTATTTTCAGAAAATCGATTTCCCTGTTGCACTGGACCTTTAATAATAACCAAATAAAATTACTTCAAAACTATAGGGAATAGCAGCGTCCCCACAAGAAGAAGCCTCGATCGGATTATTTTGGAGAATTATAAAATACATGCATATTAAATAATATTGTAGTTTATTTGATAAACCCATCTAAAAATTGAAGAAATAAATTTAATTAAGCATTTTTAAAATTCACTTTTTTTGCGAAAAGTCGAGTTATCGCCTTCTAATGCGATAAGTCGAGAAATCGTCTCTTAATGAGTGCGCCCATTTCATCTTCAATAAAGAGAATGATTTCATCTCATTTAACAATAGGCATAAATTTCCAACCTAATTACCTTAATTTTTTGATAAAATATCCGTGAAAATGATTAATCGAGAAGACAGAAAAAATTATCAACTCATACTAACAGGTTTATGCAAAAGTGTATATATTATGCAAAAGTACATATGTACTTTTGCGGTTGCGTTGGAAAAAATAGTAAATCTTTTTACCAAAAATCGGATTTGGATCATACATTTACAAGGGGGCCGGATAATTCTATCTGATGCGTCATGGTTTTCCAATTATGGGTCGCCAATTTTTCAATTTGGCGACCTTTTTTTGGCCGACGTCAACGTAACGCAAAATTCTCAAGCGCCGAAAAATTTTGCGTTATGGTCGACCCCCTTGCGTGATGATATATATATGTTATCTTTGGATAAAAATCATAATATATTTTTTTAAATTGAAAAACCATTGAAAAATGTCACATTTTTGAAATAAAAGTTCGATATTGGCACGAAAACTTGCTCAAATCAATAAAATTTTTATGCTAAAGGTGCACATACTTAGCGTCGGCGTCAGCCCTAGCGTCAACGCATTTTCTTCAAAATAGAAATATTTTCAAAAAAAGTTATGTTCTATAAAGTTGTTTAGCGTGATTTGTTCAGCGTGAAGAAAATGCGTCTTTGATAACGCGTTGACGCAGATCATTGATGATGTTGACGCCGACGGATGAATCATAAAGTCTGTTTTACAGAGAAAAGCAAAAAAAGTTGACGCACCATAACGCACGTTGGCGAAAGTTGAAAAAAATGGCCTTTAGTTATGCCCAAATAGCAAAGTGCTAGCTGTCAATAGTCAAGTGACCATCGCTGACCGTCCGATTTGGCCAAGTAAGCAACGTTGTACCTGCAGGTTCGATTCTTATTGGGTAAAACTTTTGATTTTCTAAAAATTTTTTACAAAAAATGAAGCAAAAATTTAAAAAAAAGTTATTTGAAAATCAAAAGTTTTATCTAGTGTGAATCGAACCTGTGGGTCTAACGTTGCTTAACATGCCAGATCGGATAAGCGGCTTATTTATACACTTGATCATTGCAAGATATGTTACCCAACTAAAACATAATTTATCTTTAAAATATTTATTGAATATTTATTATAAAAAATCTGCACATTTTCATAAATATTGTCGAAACTTATTCGCTATTTTATTGCTTCAACAATTTTCTAATTATTCATGGACTTTAAGGCGGAATATTTGTTCGTGGATTTTAAGATTGGATTTGCTATAAAAAATAAAGGAAAAACTCTATATATACTTGGCGAAAATTGAAAAAGAGATATGCTTATGTTCATAGCCAAGTAACTAGAATGTTGAACTGTCTCTTTTGTGGGACAGGTTCGAATCCTAGCCCATCCGAAAAGTTTATGCACCGGACTGCTGGACAAGCTGTTTGGTTCGAAAAGTTTTTACAAACTAGCGGTTCGAGTAAAATCATCGGTTCGGACAACTCTAGTGAAAAGACTATAACGGTATTGATCCGAATCTAGGTTGCATGAGTGAAAGACCAACAAATTCATAGGCTATGAACACTTGCATTTGCCCATATTCTAAATTCTATCTTGTTAAAACTTACAATTCTTTTTATCGGAACTTTCATAATAGACTTTTAAGATTTCCTTCAACATTTCATTAAATTCTAGAACTCCATCATATGAAAATTCGATCGAACTTTGTTTATTCTAAATTTTTAAATTTTGTGCCCACGTTTTTTAAAATTTTCTAAATTTTTGCATACCTTAATATGCTTGCAAATAACAATGATGCTCTTCTTACAAAGCTGTCCATTTTCAATGGCCTTGATCATATACTTCCAATGAAAACTTGTGAACTGCTTTTCAAATTTGATCTCTACATTTTCTTGTTGTTCAATTGGCTTGGCAACGGAATTTTCTTGGACATTTCCCCAAGCAAATAGTTTTAATTTTTGTTTCGTTTCATTCGGTAGATATTCTATCAGCGTTTTTGTTTTATTAGATTGTGCCGGTTCGGAATCTTAAAAATTTATGTTGTTTTAATTTTTTTCCTACTCAATCATACATTAACAAGATGGGGGTATCAGACTCCTTACACGACGGTTTTTTGGCGAAGATTAGCGGAAATTCGAAATTTTAAAAACGAGTCAGTGATGGCCCGAACCGAAAAAATCGTTCGGTTCCAGTTCCGGTCCCGAGCGAGAAATTTTTTGGAAAATTGTCATTTTTAAGCTGAAAATGCTCAGAAAATGACGATTTTTGGCTAAAAAATATAAATTTTGAAGATTGTGAACATTTTTTGTCGATTCAGGTTCCACCCAAAAAATTGTTTGTGGTTCTGGTTCCATATCAGGAACCGGTAACGGGCCATCACTGAAACTAGTCACGCCATTCAATTTAGCTCAACGAGACAAGTGAAACGAGGTATATATTGTACAAAGACGCTAACGATTCAAATGGCCGAGTGGTTAGTGTGCCAGGATTGCACTTATAGGTCGCAGGTTCGAATCCCGGCTCGAAATTAAAGTTTTCCAATTTCATTTTTTCATACGCCTATTTTTGGTCGTAGATCATTATCCTGTTAATATTTTTGAACCTATATTTATGTCGAACAGTGTATGTCATAGTTCAACCTCCACCAGCGACCATAAGTTTTTGACTTTTCATAATAGCTCTCCAAATCAGCTAATTTTTTGTACTAGGGGTTTTTCGATATGGAGAACTCGAATATGAAGGAATGTTTTAATTTTGGCCGTTGCAAGTTATCCCTACGATGGGTATACTTAAAACATTAAAAAAACAGCTGAAAACTGTATCCAAAACATGCTCATACCCGTTTTGGAGGGTGTATGATACCAATGTCCTTAGGTTATCATAACATGCATTCAATTAGGTTATGATAACCTATGGACATTGGTATCATACACCCACCAAAACGGGTGATGTCGTTTTGGATATAGTTTTCAGTTGCTTTTTTGAGTGAAGGATTTTGAGGGGTATACTCCGGTATATCCTTTTAGGGGTAACACCAGCGGTCAAAATAGGAAAATTCCTTCAGATTGAGCCATGCTCTCCAGATTTACAGTAAAGGAGGAGTGTCAATTAAGAACGTGTGCTATATAAGGACAAAATCGGGAATCTTAAAAAGGGTTCCAATAGTTTTCAATTTTGTTTAATTTTTTCGGATTAAGAGTTTTTTCTTTTGGCTAAGTCTAGACCATACTTTTTGTAATCAAATCAGCAAGGTTTTCAAAAATCTCTGCCATTTGTTCAACAGCATCAATTTTCATGGTAAATTCTCTTTTGATGTTACTCTTTGAACAAAACTAAAAATTTCTATTTGAAAAAAATAATTAAAAAATATCACAAAATCTGTATATTTAGAAGATGGCTAGCGTATTGACTTTTTTATTCATTGTGAAACCGGGATTCGAAATCTGGGCAACTGAATGATCAACACGCTAGCCAATCAGCTTTTTTAAATTTACAATTAAAAGACCAACCATATGTGCCGTGGCAAATATATCATTGGTTCCAGACATTTTCAAGTTTAAATAATATGAGCAACCATTGGAGCAAAATGATTTGGTTGCTAAGACTTGGTATTTTGGATGTTCGACGGTAGTCGGAGTAGAACTGTTGGTGCGGTTGTCTTCGAATCCCGAAGATTTTTCTTCGTCCTAAAAATCTGGCACTCGAAAAGTGTCACAACAGATTTTAATGGCTGTTGTTGAACTTTTTTATATTGCTCATTTGCTATGTGGTGAGTTATGGAGCTACTACACAATAGGAGAGGTCACCCACGTGAAATTTTTTCGAAAAATTTTTTCTGGAAATGACCCCACTAGGGGCAAAAACATGCGGGAAATCGGATTTGACATTTTCGAAGCAAAAAAACTTCCCTGATTCAAGGAAGGCCTGTGTATTGAAGCGAAAAGTCGAAAAATTACATTCAAAATCGCATTTTTACGACTTTTCGCTTTAATACATAAGCCTTTCCTGAATCAGGAAAGCATTTTTTCGCTTTTTGAATGTCAAGTTCGGATTTCCTGCATGTTTTTACCCCTAGAGTTGTCATCAAAAATTTTCGAAATTTTTTCACGTGGGTGGCTCCCTGTTGTGTAGTAGCTCCCAAGTTGTCTTTACCTCACTATAATCATCCGAGAGTTGATTTTCCACATAACCATTACTTTTCTGATAATTTTGAAGAGCATTTTTATTTTTCTCATCTTTTTCTTCATTTAAATAGAGATTTTCTTTTTCCTTTTTCTTTTCTCCTTTTTCATTAGGTTTTTCGTTTAGAGAGCAGATACAATCATGTTTATCGAACCTAAAAAATTTGACTATCAACTTCAAAGTCAAATATCTCGCCACTGTTAAATAATTTTTATATACGGTTTTTTGCATGGGTTAGAGGGACTAAAGCTCTGTATTTTCATACAAAAATTAAATTTCTAACATTTTGTTAAGGTGAAGAAAATCGACT
>JAQGCP010001463.1:0-12340 GCA_034699885.1 Acrobeloides thornei | reverse complement strand
CACAAATTCAAAATTTCAAACGCAATTATCTCGAAAACTACAACGATTCAGAATATGCCGTAAAAACAAAAAATGCTCTATTTTTCATGATCTTTCCGAATATATCATTTTTTCATATGTAACTGACTGGACTGGTCCTTTAAGCGTAAGAACTCCTAGGGTAGGAGCGTGAAAGACTATGACTTCTCTAAATATTATAAAAGGGCTCAATGTTTCGCATCTTACTGTATAATAAAAAAATATAGAGATGTCATTATTTCTGATAATGCTGGAATTGTCGTTAGATGCAACCGGACGGATGTTTGTATCAAAGACTTGATACAATTTATAGGTAATTATAATCAAAAGTAGGTGAAAAATTCATTACTAGCTTTCCATCTGCATTTATTTTTAACTTTAGTAATGTAACTCAACTTCAATATTCCGATCCATATGATGTTTTTATCAACTTTTTGAGTTATACTAGCAATGAAAACTATTTAAATATTATATATATCTTTTCTAATGTCAAGTGCAGTGAATTTAACGAATCCATTCTATTACAAAATTTTATGAAGACTGTACATTTTGAAACATGGGACAACAACTTATTAGTTAAACAAGAATCGATTCTAAGCACAACATGGGTTAAACTAGTGGAGTATCCGGTAAATTAAACGGGGTTAATATGAATAATGATGAGATTTTCAGGATTCTATAGACAGAAAAAACTATGAAGAATGCATGATTAGATCACTGGGTCAAGAAGGTTTTAAAAATTTTGAGCATGTAGTAATGGTTCAAGATGATTTGTTTAATACTTATGAAAATAACCCAAGAAATTATTCGTTTTGCACAGAAGAAGAGCATGTTAGAAAATTAGGTTATGTATCAGGTTAGAAAACGAACGCAAGCAGACAAGCCAACCAACCAGCCAAAGAAAACTGCAAAACAACCAAATTTACCTGAAAAATCCAAATTTACACAAAAATTTACCATAAAGGCTAAAAAATCAAAAATTTGCACAAAAACTTATCAAACTCCTGTGACTATTCCTAATAACACCCAAATTTAGGCACAAAAATTCGTGATTACAAAAACGGAATATTCCATAGTGTTTCAATCAAAATAGCCCTACTTTTGGACCGATATAATTTTTCTACAACAGAAGAAGACGTTGATGAAATCAAAGAATTTATTTTATCTATTTTAGATGGATACCATTATAATAACAATAAGTAAGATATTATATAGGTAAAAAGTTTTACGAAATTTTTCATTTTGAAGTCTACAGTACATTCATACCCTAAACTTTTGATCATATCTCAGACGAATAAAAAGATTTTTCGATGGGATTTTTTTCAGATGATAGCTGATGGAAAGCTGAACAAATCCTGTAAAAATTTTGAAAGTCGCATATTTTAACATTTTTATTTTCCACTTTGAAGTTTTCAAAGTCAATTTTCTCCACCTCGGTTTTCTCCACCTTAACAAAATGCTAGAAATTTAATTTTTTATGAAAATATAGAGCTTTAGTCCCTCTAACACATGCAAAAAAACCGTATATAAAAATTATTTAACAATGGCGAGATATTTGACTTTGAAGCCGATAGTCAAAAAATGAGGCAAAAATAAAATCCTAGATTAACTTATGGTGATGGTGTAGTGATTAGCGTGTTCGGCTAGCAGCCATAAGGTCGAGGGTTTGATTCCCGGGTGCGTCATTTTGTTTTTGCCTCATTTTTTTTATCAGCTTCAAAGTCAGACAAAAACAAAATGACGCATCTGGGAATCAAACTCTCGACTTTATGGCTGCTAGCCAAACGCGCTAACCATTACATCATCACTACAAGTTAATCTCGTTTTTTGTTTTTGCCTCATTTTGACTATCAACTTTAAAGTCAAATATCTCGCCACTGTTAAATAATTTTTATATACGATTTTTTGCACTTGTTAGAGGGACTAATGCTCTATATTTTCATAAAAAAATTAAATTTCTAGCATTTTGTTAAGTTGGAGAAAATCGACTTTGAGAACTTCAAGGGGAAAAATAAAAATATTAAATTATGCGAATTTCAAAATTTTTTTACAGGATTTGTCAGCTTTCCATCAGCTATCGCCTAAAAAATCCCATTGAAAATCTTTTTATTCGTCTGAGATATGATCAAAAGTTTAGGATATGAATGTACGTGAGGACGCACTGTATAAAAAATGTTTGACCCACCCGGTACATTTTAATATGCTAAACAAATTCAGTGAACTAGCATTAATTTCCTTGGGCACTCGACATATCATAACGTGTAAACCAATTGATCATGAATGTCTCGAAAAAATCTCTCTCATGTCCTATGAAAATGTAACTATAGATGAAAAGAACCTAAATTTCAAAAATGGGGATAATTTGAAAGATGTTTTTAAGTCACTTGGTTATTTGCTCGAGGCTTACAATAAATTTGGATACGCTTTTATGAATAGTATGAACTATGAATTGAATTTGTTCTATGTTATCACGACAGTGAAATGTAACAACGACACTGATATGCTATATAAGAATGCGTTTGCAGAAATATTTGATAATTGTAAATACTTTGGAGAAATTTTAAATAATCAATTTGGGGTCATTACTAAGTTTATTGCATTTAAAGTAAGAATTTGATAAAGGGTATCTGAAAAGGTCTCGATCATTTTCAAATGAAATTTAAATACAGTTAAATAACAAGAATCCCGTTCGGGAACTTAGAAGTGTAGAAAATATGATGTTTGGGTGGTGGATCTTTTAGAATCGGTTTATAGCTAATTGCTTGCTAGCTTTGATAGCGGTGTGAAGTTGGTTAGACTTCGTTACACCAGTGCAAGAGCCGAGCCCTAAATGACTCAAGTTAATAAGATTAAACGCGCATAAACACGATTAAAAAACGAAGCAGTAAAAGAAGGCCACCACCTTCGACCTTTGATACTGTATCGAATGAGCTCCGAATCGGCATCTGGCTTCCATTCGACATAAGAGATTGCATAAGCCTGATGCAATGATAACGGCTTGCGTTTCACAGCATTCTCTTTGCCGAATCACAACATAGCTGCTTCCGAGATCAGTGGAGGATTCGTAGTTCTCTAAGCTGTAAGTGCTCAGTGTTATGTGACAAGCCTCGGAAGCCATAAACTATCATAAAGCATCTAACCAAGAATACAAAACATAAAATACAATAAAGTGTAACGACTAAAAACTACCGTTTTACAATACTTTTAAACAACCTTTTTACTCACTTCCGGTCGCCGCCATAACCTCACTCAAGAGGCGTGGCCGGATAACTTTCCCTTCGGGTCTTTCTCGAAGCTGAGAGAGACTCTCGTCTCTAGTGATCATTATTGCTATGTGTCGAAAAGAGTTTAAGCTTGGTCTTGATGTTTTATTGGAATGCGAAAATTACAACAATTCAACAGCTTATATACTGTTTTACATGGTCATACAAAAGCGAAATATAATGTTGGCTTACACTGAGCGGAGCATTCCTGCTAAATGCTCGAAGATAGGCATGAAGCAGCAATGATCACTAATCATATGCTAACATTGCACAATCAATACACTTATCTCAAGATGTATGATCACTCTTTTTCGTGATGCACGGGTATTCCTTTTGAGGAGTCATCAAACTTCTCAACACTATGTCTTAAGCTTAGAGAGTGATTCCGTTCTTTTTGTCTATATTTCCCCTCTCCATGTAACCCCTTAATAAATATTATCATTATTTCGTGCATAGTTCATTAAGTTAGGTCGGCATGTAGTTATAAGGTAAGCATTATTCAGGCATCGTACGCACCTTTGTCGCTATCAAGTATCCACTAGAGTAATTCGCCCATTCCCCATTGTGCAACACAATCCCATATTACCCCACAAATTCCAGGGCACTACAAAAGAATCATTAAGATATCACCTATCATAGGTGTAGTTAAGGTCATGATTAGCTCTTGAGCTCTAGAGACGCGCTAGATTGGTAGTGAGGTATAAGGAAGTGGAGGGTTTATATAGAAGATGAAGTTTCAAATATGTAGGTTTATATAGAAGATAAAGTTTCAAATATGTAAAAAATAAGTATTTAGCAACCTCGAGATGAACACAATTGGAAAGATCAATTTGTTTTAAATAGTAGTCTAGTAGAAACATATAATTTGTATGAGGATGAAAATCTAACTAGTTTGGTAGACCAGCTAAAGATTTATCAACCGAGTTTAAATTCAAAAGAAAATCCAGAAAGTAAAAATTTTTGTTTTCTAATACAAGGTATATTTATAGTATGGTGGGTAATTCCATTAGTAATCTTTGTTATACTTGCAATTATGATTATATTATTGTGGTTATTTAAAAATAGAATATCAATATTTTATCGTACAAAAGTTAAGACTTCGTTTGAAAGGTAGGTAACATATTTGTGCTAGTGTTGGAGTTTGGGTCCCCGTCGAGAGGGCAATATGGACAATTCTCTCCCCGTCTCGCTGAAGATGTTAAATATGTCAGGGGCCCTCCTATGATTTCGAAGGGTGGCAAAAAAAGTAATGTGTTTTTTGATCCGAGGATAATTTCGAAAAAATATCAATTTTTTGGTCAACTTTTTCCTGTCATATTATGAAAATCAAAAAAGGCTTCAGATGAAGAGAGATGGTAGAGGTATATTGCCCCCAGTGGAAGATTTTTGGCTACGGTCCTGTTAGTATTAGAGCATTTTAGAATATTCCATACTGACCGTCCAAACTCAAACAAACGAACGAGTTTTATAAAAGAATGTGAAATAAAACCACGATTTATCGAAGTTATGGACAACGAAAAATTAGGCGAAGGAGCATTTTCTACTGTCTACAAAGGAATTCTTAAGACTAAAAAATGCCAACTTAACTTAAATCATCATAACTATGACATCAATAAACCAGACATTGATATTGCAATTAAGGTAGTAAGAAGGAAAATATCGAGATCATCCCATATTTAGGTGTTCTACAAAGAAAATTCATCAATACAAAAATTTGTCACAACAGATCCATGGAGAGAAATCCGTATTATAAGACGAATTGAGCACCATCGTTTTATTGTGAATATGTATGGCTGGGCAAATATGCCGTTTCATGGGCCTTGTTTGATCCTCGAGTATTGTTCAAATGGAAATTTACTGAAGTTTCTACAAAGACTTCGGCCTTTGATTAAGGTTGCGTTAAGAACCATCCCTAACACTATTAGGTTGGTGCATAAGTCTTGATCGGTTTTTTAGATTAACTTTTATTTTCTATTTACACACAACATTCAGTCATAGTATGCTCCTTCTTCTTGGATTACCTTCGTCTAACTTGTACGCAAACTGCTCTATGATAGAAAATTTTGGGATTTTATGATTGACGCCGAGCTGCTCTGCCAATTCGCGAGCAGTCTGCCTATTGTCTTCTTGAAGTAGCTTAATCAATCGTTGAAACAAGAGGCGGTCTTTTCCGCACCTATAAGTGCGTTCATGAAATTTTTAATCACAAGCCCTTGGATTTGGCACTCATTCGAGTTTCTATTCATTTTAGTTATTGCTTTCTTCTTTAAAATTCGCTTACGACAAACCCAAAGTGCCCTATATTTACAGACAGGCAGTAATGGTAGTACCAACACACATTTTCTAGTTCAGCAGGCCTTCTGGCACGTAATTGGTCTTCCAAGCTAAAGTCTTCGTTTTTAAAGCGGTTGAACCAGCGCCAACATGTGATTTCAGGAGTTGAGCTCTCGCCGTATAAGGCGTTACGAGCTGTTTGAGCTGATGTAGTTTTTCTTTTCCATTTATGCAAAATTATGTGACGAATATATTAGTCGGAAGATTTCTGTTTGAAAAAGAATTTCGAAATAAAAATAACAACGAGAAAAGTAATGTCGAACACGACATATTTCAGCTTGTGGTCTGCTTTATAGAAATTTATAAATAGCTAAAGACCGGCTGTTTTTCTTAGCGCTAAAAGTTAAATGTAAACAACTGATCAAGACTTATGTACCAACCTAATACCAGTAATGCTAGCATCAGCACTAATACTAAAAAAAATACTAACCCTAACTTTAGGACTATACGTTTCCCACTGCTTCATACGAAAATTGTCTTAGCCTAAACGATTTGATAGCAAGAGCCTGGCAGATTAGTGACGCTATGGTATGGTTTAGTATTGTTTTGTTAAAAATGCTCAATTTTAGGTATTTTTAACTGAACACAAATTCGTCCATCGTGATTTGGCTGCAAGAAATATTTTATTAACAAACCAAATGATAGCTAAAGTAACTTAAAAGCAAGGAAAAAATTAATTTTTTATAGGTTGCAGATTTTGGGCTTTGTCGTTGTACTGCAGATACTCCTTATGTAATGACAGGTGGGATTCTACCACTTAAATGGATGCCCATAGAAGGATTGAAAATGATAGAATTTTCGGAAAAAACTGATGTGTAGGTGATTCAAATGAAGCGCTGTTTGATTCTCAATTTTAGATGGTCTTTTGGTGTTCTTCTGTATGAAATGTTCTCGATTGGATTACAACCATATCATGTGATCGAAGCGTCACGAGGTCATCAATTCACTCAAGAAGGGTTATTAGAGTATCTTCAAGAGGGAGGAAGATTAGAACAACCTCACTTATGCCCCAAAGAAGTGTAAGATCTAGCTGGGCTTGATTGAAAATAGAATTTTCAGGTATACTTTGATGATGTCATGTTGGAAAGAAAATTCTCAAAATCGTCCAAGTTTTCAAGAAATTCGAGAAGAACTCGAACGAATGATTGAGGCCCCGGACAAAGAATATGGGTATGTAAAAATTCTAGAAGACTCGGATTTTAGCGTTACCTACGCGAATATCATTAAAAAGTCATAAAAATATTAATCTTATATCGATATTTTGTTTAGTTTGTTGCGAATATAAAATCGTAAAATGCATCTATTTAATCAAAAAATCAGGTGACTCAGAGGGTTGGCATCACTTGCGCACACAGCGACATTTGCGCATGCTACATTTTCGCATTCAACAGTTTTGGTTAAAATTTTTTTATATGCGCAAATGTTGATACGCAAATATTGCTGCGCAAATGTTGTACGCGCAAATGTCCGTGTGCAAATGTCGCTGCGTAAATGTTGCATGCGCAAATGTCGCTGCGCAAATGTTAGATGCGCAAATGTGTGTGCGCAAGTAATGCCAACCCGACCCAGAAAAATGTTTGAGTAGAGGATGTCTGTTTGATATGAGTCTTATGCTTAATCATGTAAGCAGTCATAATCTATGTATTTGTGTCATATAAAATTTGCAATTTGTTATCAGCCTACATTAAGTATTTTATCACATTTACAAATATTTATGTTTATTTCAATCAACGCAAATTTGTTATTCACTTTAATTTTTATCCATTTTTGCAAAAATTTATGCCCAAACATGAAATTACCAACGCTAGGGTGTTTGATTATTTCTATTATAATTTTTATAATAATTGATGAAGCCCAAACAGTGTCAATAGATCAGAGGATTGATTGTGATCCAGGGCATAATAGTGACCAAGACAGATGTTGGAGTAGAGGATGTCTGTTTGATAATATGAGTATTGAACTTAAACATGTAAGCATGGACTCTCAGATTTTTAAGTGTAAATCAAATTTAGTTAAACCCCACGGTACCTCAATGTTATTATCCTGATGGTACAGGATATATCTTTGAATCTGGAACAAATCCGACTATCATACTTAAGAAATCTCCTAATAGTGTCAACAATCCATATGGCAAGGATTTTGAGTATCTTCAATTTTCTTACCAACAAATTGGAGCCGGGATTCATGTCACCATTGCTCCTAAGAATGTTATTCGGTAGGAGGAGGGGGATTAGAACTTGGATTTTGGTAAAATTTTACAGATTCCGTCCCCCGGTACCGATTGATGAAAGCCCAAACTTGACTTCTGAAGATACTTTGAGGCTTGAGGTAAACAATAATGGAGCGATATTTTCGTTCCAAGTGAAGAGAGATAGGAATGGGGTCAATATTTGGGATACTTCGATAGGTGGTCTATTGTATGCAGATAAATTCATTCAAATTGCTACGTTTTTGTCAAGTGATAAAATTTATGGATTTGGAGAGAATATTCATCATGAAATTAAGGTATGGATTCGGAACACACACTAACAATACTCTAACAACCCGAAGAGTTTAACAGGGCAGTCCAGATATTGCGTAATCATGTTGGGGGGGGGGGTCGGCCCTCCTCATAAAAATTAATTACGTTAGTACGTTTTTGATGATTACGTTGGAGGGGGAAGGGGTAAACCAAGAAGTTGATTACGTAATATCTGGATGACCCTTTACAGAAAAGAAAAATCCTTTTTTCATTAAGATTTGAATGTTTTTGATAACTTTTTTGACATTCTTGATGAACGTAGCCTAACACATAATTAAGTCCTATAAAGGTCCTCTAAATCAGTTTTTTAGCACAACTTCTCTCGCTATACAACATGGGGCATGAACTCTCGTGACCAGCCTCCAGATTCAGTGCGTTTCAACACCTACAACTACTACGGTAATAACAAAGTTTCTAATAAATCTTTACTATCTTAGGCGTTCATCCTTTTTATCTCGGACTCGAGTTCGATGGTTCCGCCCACGGCGTCTTCATATTTAACTCTAATCCCCAAGAAGTTACTACCGGTCCTTCTCCACACCTTATTTATAGGACCATCGGAGGCCAGTTAGATATTTTCTTCTTTCCTGGACCGACTCCAGAACAAGTCATCCAACAATATCAACAAGTCATCGGGACACCATTTTTACCAGCTTACTGGGCTCTTGGATTTCAGGTATCAAGTTTTGAAATGAACATTCTCTTGTTTTAAAGGGAATCCGGCACTTGGTGAAAAAAATTTTTTCAGCAATCTTTGAAAAATGACTTTTTTATGGTTAAAAATAAGCAAAAAATCAATTCCACACATTCCCGAAGCATGAAAACGTACTCCTGACCCGGTTTCAGGTATCCGGGTCATAGATCGGCAGGGTGGGGGGAGGAGGGGACCCCTGATGAGGTGGTCCCTCCCCCCAAAAAAGGACTTTTTTTTAGCTTGAGTAGTCTTCTAACCCAGTTTTTATGGATCACCTCATATGTTCGGCGGGATCTATGCAGTGGTCCCCCTCAATTTTGGGTCCGTGCGTAGGTGGGTCAGGGAGGGGAGACTCCCCCCCCCCTTGCCGACCTATGATCCGGGTCTCTCGATACTCCCCCCGCAAAAACCCACTTTCCGTGAAGAATAATTGTTTTTTGAAAATAAATGTTGTACATAAATTTGAATCAGTTACATCAAGGTGTGGGATGGTGGGGGGAGGGTATCGAGAGACCCGGGTACCCGAAACCGGGTCAGGAGGACGTTTTCATGCTTTAGGAATGCGTGGAATCGATTTTTCGCTTATTTTTAACCATACAAAAGTCATTTTATCAAAGAAAAAAATCTTTTTCACAAAGTGATGACAAATCGGACCCCCTCTTTTTAAGCTCTCTCGTTGGGGTTATGGAAATTTAACGGTTATGCAACAAATTATACAAAAAAACATAGATGCAGGAATCCCATTAGATGTTGCATTTGTCGATATTGATTATATGGAAGATTATAAAGATTTCTCATTAGACTCGAAGGTAGATTGGTGGTAGTTTTGTATAAATTGAATAGCTTAGAACTGGGAAGGACTTCCAAACTATACAAATTGGCTTCACAACAATGGAATGCATTTAACATTGATATTCGATCCGGCTATAGTAGTGGATTATTCTAGTTTTCAACGAGGAATACAAGACTATGTATGTAAAGTTCTAGCTCTTAGGCCCATTCATATCCCCTCGAACAGAGTAAATGTTTTTTTTGCCGTCGCTCCCAAGGAACGAGTACGAAAAACGCGGGCCCTACGAATATAGTGCATCTCATCTAGAGAGACTACCCCTCGTACACATATGTAGCCCTAAGCCTCCTTTATTTATAGAATGCCTCGTTCATTGAATGGCCTCGATACGATCTAGCTCCACAGTATCTACAAGATATGTACTCTCTAACAAATGGCACAAAAATTATGCTTGGATCCGACTGGCCAGAGAGAAATGTAGCTTTTCCCGACTTTTTAGATCCATTCAATAATACTAGAGACTGGTGGGCCAATGAATATGTTATTTTTCATAATGTAATCCCTTAATTAACATCATAGGTTGGCAAGGGGAGGGGGGGAGCCTCTCCCCCCTGACTCACGTATGCACGGACCCAAAATAGAGGGGGGACCACGCACTCATGGGCCCGAAATTAAAGGGAGGCCTCGCCGAACATATGGTGGTCCATAAAAATTGGGTGCCATGAGACTACCTCAAGCTAAAAAAAGTTCGTTTTTTGGTGGGGGACCACCTCATCAGGGGTCTCCCTCCCCCCACCTTCCCGATCTATGATTAAAAGAACCCCAAAACCCGCTTTTCTTAGAAAGTTCCTTTCGACGGAATTTGGGTCGATATGAATGAGCCATCGAATTTTGCCACATCAATATACAACAACTCAGAGTTGGATATTCAGTCTCTAATCAAATCTCCAGCTGAAAGTTCTCTAAAATGCCCTTATTCAGGTCCAGATTCAGAATGGGACAACCCTCCATATCATACTATAAATGTATGGAATTGGAGGAATAATGTAAGTTGTTGCTACAGTTTTGTTAATAGGTTTTTAGAGTTATTTATGCAAAAATACTTTGTGCATGTTAGCTTCAACTATGAGAGGAAATGGTCGCTTTTATGATACCAAGAACCTCTATGGTTGGTCGGAAGTTAGAGCTACGGCTAATGCAATTAGAGTATCGACTGGGAAACGTGGCCAAGTTATTACAAAGTAACCCACATACTCGACTTAAAATAAGCTTACAAAAAATGCTCAATATAGGGTGCGCGGGTCTTGACAAACGAACTAATGTGCGTGAAAATATTCGGCCTTTTGTTGTTATTTACAAAAAGAAAAAAATTCATGTTAAATTATAAGCAAAATTAAAAATAACGGTTTTATTGTGAACTTAGCTCAGTGGTAGTGAGTCTAAGGATATCGGGTTCGAATCCCACCCGAGTCGATTTGATTTTGACTTTTGAGTGTTCGAAATCTCCAAAAACATTATTTTTGAGGGTTTTTGGGAGTGCTGTAGACAAAAATTTTTCTCCAGCTCTTTTTTAAAAATGACCAGGAAGTCGAGTACTTTTACGGTGTATAGACCGTTTTTCATAGCCCCGTTTCACAAGTTGAACATACCTTGTTAGATCGACTTTCCCATCATCTGGACGATATGGAGGCCATTGGCTCGGAGATTGCACATCTCGATGGGAGGACTTGAGAACTTCGATAATTGGAGCACAGGAATTTAATTTGTTTGGGATACCGTTTGTTGGATCGGATATATGTGGATTTTTTCGAAATACCAATGAAGAGTTGTGTCTAAGATGGCATCAAGTTGGGGCTTTTCATTCATTTTCAAGGCGAGTTTTTGGCAGTATAACTTTTCGTACAATTGTGGTTCGTACGAACTTTTCGTACGGTACTTTTCGTACGATACTTTTCGTACGAACCGCAATTGTACGAAAAGTTATACTGCCGGCAAAAGTTCGGGGGACAAATTTAGATGATCGATGGAACTAATTTAAAAAAATTTTTGGTCCAAACTTTTTTCCTTGCCGAGATATACGCGTTTTTGCAAAAATGCTAAAAAAACCTGATTTTTCGCTTTCGAGGCCTCTAAAACAAATCAAAAAATGCAAACCTAATATTTTTTACGATTGTTGCTCCTGAGCTTCAGCTATCTTAAAAAAATTAAAGTGAAATCATTTTTTCTTACCGAGATATATCGATTTTGAGAAAATTTGTCCCCGAACTTTTGCCCTCCTTGATACTAAAAAACGATTATCCATCAAAAATTACAAGGTATCTCAAAAAGTTTGGTGTTCATTTTATTGGATTTTTAAAATATTTTTCAATCAAAAATTGATCTGAAATCGGCATCAAATAATAAAAAAGAAATTAAACCATAAATATGCATGTAAAAGATTAAAAATAAATTTTAGAAAATGTTGGAGTTCTTTATTTTTTGTGTGCCTTGACTCGAATGGCCGTTGGGTTTATGTATGTTTGCTTCACTCTTGGAGGAGAAGAAACTTTTGTTTTATGCATTGATTGATTTGACTCACCAAAGATCGATCCAAAACATTACATCAACAGAAGAAAATGGAACGAAAATTTGTATAAAGGGTCTTTTTTTATGTTATTCGCATATTTGTCAAGTTTATATTTAAGTACCATACAATGTTATAAGTTTATAAATTTAAATAT
>JAQGCP010001462.1:0-12341 GCA_034699885.1 Acrobeloides thornei | reverse complement strand
GATTCTTCGCGCTTGATATGGATCATAGAGCACTCATGTTAATATATACTCTTTGAACATGTTTAGCCACTACCTTATTCTACTAATTAAAAACTTTTGTTTATTAAAAAGTTTTTTCTGGAGTCCTATTTTCAATTTCGGATTTAATCCTGTTTAAAATTAGAACAATTATTGGTGAAATAAAGGATTCGAACCAGTCCCCTATAAACTGTTAGTATAGCCTAGTGGATAGTGATCTGGTAAAAATCGAATTTATATATATAGCTAGATGGGATCATTTAAAGGTTTTCAGTGGTTCTGAAAACGCAAATATTTTTCTCGTCACCAAAAATATTTTTTTTGTCACCAAAAATATTTTTTTTGTCACCAGTATTTTTTTTTGTCATCAAAAATATTTTTTTTACCACCAACATTTTTTTTCACCAAAAATTTTATTTCTTTTTGAAAAATCTTTTTTACTCTTTTATTAAACTTAAAAACTTAAATGCATTCATATTTAAAAATAAAAAATATTGCACATAAATTTTAATCTCGAAGCAATGCCGGTGCAGGCTTCTTCGGGCGTCCTCTGCGGCGGCGCTGTTCCAACGGCCTATGAACAAAATTATCTGGCAGATTCATCACTCCATCTCGAATTCCAGCAATCATAGAGTGTTCACAAACGTTCTTTTTCCAGCCTACAAAACAGGAACATCGATATGCCAATCCTGGTAAAATGACATGGCAATTATAGCGCATTCTATCATATTGCTCCCAATCATCGACATTATTATTGTAGAATAAATTATGCCATGCCCGGAGAAGTGCCACATCAGTTTGAGCAGCATTCTCTTTAGAAGAAATGACATGAACTTGGCCAATTTTAACCATGAGAGGATTTTCATTGATCAAATCTTGGGCTTCTTGATAGTTTTCGTTTTTTATAGTTGGTGCAATTTGAGGATTCTAAAAATTCAAATATGATCATTCTTTTGTTACCACTCAGACGCTTGTTCAGAATTTTTTCAAAAAATTATTTGCCCTTCTGGGAACGCCCGTGCCTCTCCCCTAATACTGGAAATGACCATATCTTCTCCCTACCCCCACTCTCAGAAACCCAACTCTTGTACTTTATCACTCATTGATGTGCCTATACCTGATACTCAGGCTTTCTAGACCATGTCCTAATCATAGACTCAACCATGTTGATAAACTCATTGAGAGGCATCTTCTTCCGGAAATTATGGCTATCTTTGATCTGGCGATTTATCGCTTCGAGTCCATTGTTCGTTGCTACAAAAATACTCGATGATTCAGCCCAAAATTTTTTGTCGCTCAACACCCATTCATTTTGAAAATAGTTTGCAAAAACTGTGACTTGAGGATTGTTTAACGATAACCAATGTTGAATCAAAGATTCGGCGACTAAAATATATATTTTTTACGGCGTTCCAATGTTAACCAAAATGGGAAACATTGTATCCCTGATTTTCAATTGAATTTTCGTTTCAGTAATAGCTAAGAACAACTTCATCGAAAAACATTGATTCTGTGAAAATTCAATAAAAAGTGATGTTCGACAAACTCCCCCCCCCTCCCCAAAGTAGGAACACAGTGTTTTTCATTTTTTGTCGACATTAGAGCACATTAAATTTATTGACTTGTCATGAATTGTTCGTCCGAGAGTGTCATTTGAAGCTTTTCAATTTGAAGACGAATTTGACCACGAATTACTGGATTTTGTATATCTTTCAGCCTATCATCGCAGCGCCTTATTACATGGGCCCAACACATAAGTCGCTTAGACATTGGGAATACTTCTCTGATAGCTAAAATTTTTTGGCCATTAATGAAGTTTATGTTTGTGAACCTGCAGTTATTGCGTCTGCACCATCTGCCATTATATGGGTAGGAATGATATTCTTATGCCTAACACCATGCAAAGCTTCGTTGTAGCAATGGGTATCTTCATTTGAGGCTAATCCAACAATGGTAGGGAAGAATTTTTTATTCAAATCGCTGAAACCCATCACCTGGACAGGATAGCCCGCATAGATGAGCTTATAGGTAGAATCCAACTAAATCAATGTAAATAATTTAAGGGGTGTACATTTTCCCCCATCGGTCGTTCCCAAAAAAGAGCCAAGGATCCAGGGCCCTTCGTCTCACACCCCCAATGGGAATTGGCTTCTTCCCATAATTCCTATCTTAGGCCAATTTACGAATCTGTTATAACCTGGAAAAGTGAAGAATTTCTTGATAGGTTTAGCAATTTTTGCGTACTCCACAAAAGTACAAACTTTTGGGGATCTGCTTGTTGATGGAAATGGAAAACAAATGGATCATCTAAATTTCTAACAGTGCCTTCGTCTTGTGTCATAGCATAGTTAGACAGATCATTAAGAGTGAATATTTTATTGCCGTGCAAAATCTTTCTTGCTCGTTGCAAAGCATTCTCGATCATGATTTGTGTAGGAATGTTAGCAATATTTCTATTCTAAAAATTTAAATTTTCTTCTTGACACGAGTCTGTTTTGAGTCTGTTTTCAACTTTCAAAAAATGATTATTTAAAAATTTACGCACTGAAATGTCATTTTGTATAACTAATGCTGTTTTTCGATTTCGAAGTCCATCCATGATTATTTCTTTTACTTCTTCAGTCAGAGCACTAGCATTTGGTCCCGGCACATCATTGTGTTGATGTGGTGTTTCCTCTATTTTCACTTTTCTCGAGTCGGCTTCATAGATCACTCGTAATTCTTTAGTACATTGGTAGCCTTTTTTATTAGCTTTAGAAAACTTGCATATGTAATATTGAACGTCACCATAGTGTAGTTCGTGCTTTCGATTTCTAAAGTTTAAAACGTGTATAACCTGATTTATTTGTTAAATGTAAGTAAAATATATTGGGTAAAAAGAAAACCGTGACTCATAATTTCGTTTCATAACATAAAACATGTTTAAAATTTAATAATTTTTTGTCTTTTTAAGTTATTAATTAATTTATTTTTATCTAATTACTTAACCCATTGTTTTTTTCCGTCTATCTGTTCCCAGAATTGATTGAATTCATTTTCATCGTCGAAAGATTGCAAATGCCTCCAATTTTTTTTTCTTACATTTTGATCATCATCTGACTGAGATGAAGCCGATGAGCCAATTCGAGCTACCTCAATACTTTCTTGTGAGCTATGGTCACTCTTGTCATCTTCACTATCGCTGTCAAAATAATCATCATACATTTCACGGACACTATCTGGATCGTCTTCAACTTGTGCCATAGTAATAATATGGATTTGGGATCAGTTTGATCTTAAAAAGTTATTTTTGGTAAACTTATGCGAAAACACATGAAAAAAAATCAAATGAAAAGCATGAATTAGTATGGGTATAATAAAAATTGCAACAGTTCTCACTAAATTTCTTTAAAAGTAATTTCAAAATCGAAAGCAGCCTAAAGAAAGTCACCATTTGCGTGTTGGAATAACAGAAGGAAGGCAATTTTTTACAAAACAACTTTCCTTTTCGTTTCAGGGGCGCGTCTCTTGGCTCACGCTTTTTCATCAAGATTTGCCACTGCCCGGCCTCTTTCCCATCGGCTTGGTTTGAAGCTGAACAGGATGTCTGTCGGCAAACTTTGTTTGACTGATGCTTACAGCCGATATAGACAAACCCTTGTAGAAGGAAAGAAAACATCCGCATCGAAAAGCAACATCGATTGTATATATATAACTTTCTGAAAAACAGTTGTGAAATTCAAATGACATCATTCTACTCTTATCTGACAATAATTACATTTGGTAAAAATCGGGTTAAAACATCATTGTCGGCAAAAAAATTTTATTATAAAAAAAGATTTTTGGTGATGGAAAAATATTTTTTTGATGAAAAAAATACTGGTGAAGGAAAAAATATTTTTGGTGACAAAAAAAATACTGGTGACAAAAAAAATATTTTTGGTGACAAAAAAAATACTGGTGACAAAAAAAATATTTTTGGTGACAAAAAAAATATTTTTGGTGACGAAAAAAATATTTGCGCTTTTCTATAGTAAACCATAGGTGAAAAATCGATTGCCGCCATTATTTTCGGGTGCCGAGTTAAAGAAAAAATACTTTCTTTAAAAAATCGCTAAAAATCCACTAAGAACCATATGAGGGTCCTCAAGATGGCCTCATGGGGAAAATTTCTGCTAATCGAAAGTTGAGTATGAGAATCATTTTTAGACTAGATATCGATTGTGACCTAACAGTTGGAGATGGTTCCTTGTAAGAAATTTTTTAAATTTTTTTTCAATAAATGACCCTTGAGGTAATTTTAGCGTAAAAAGTCTTTCCCAATGATGGTTCCGTTAAAAAATAGTAATCCAAAAGGGAATTTTTGACTGAAAAAATACACGATATGTTGATAAGGGCAACTATTTTTAACGAAATCGTCACCAGGAAAGCGTTTTTACGCTTCGAGATTGCGAATTTTGGAATGTACGCATAAAATTATCCTCAGAGGGTTCATTTTTGAAAAAAAATTTACAAATTTTGTTTGGCCACCTAATACCGCCATTTAGAACGTCCAATTTACTATCGCAACCAACTAACCGAACTACTGAATTCACTTCATAAAACGGACTTTAATATATAAAAATTTCTCAAGTCGCATAAAAATCAGGGTTTCTATTTTTACTTAAATTTAGGTAATTTACTTACATTTGACCCTAAAAACTTTTGTAACAATTATTCATTTATTCGTTGTGCTCACTGTGAAATTTGTCTCTGTTTTGAGCACTTTTTTGTGAATCACCATCTTTGTATTGATTAATTGTATGTGGTCTTTGTGTTACTAAATAAATGCTAAAAATAAATTTTATGAACATTTGTTGCATGGGTTTAATAAATAGAGAAATTTTCGACAAAAATGATTTCAAATGATGTCAATGTTCACAATGAATAAAAGTCAAATAATGTCGATTTCCATATTTAAAAATTCATTATGGTTTAGGGGGCTGTTGCAAAAAAATATTACAAGTGTTACAAAAAACCCTTTTTTGAAAAAATCTGGATATTGACACGAAAACATGGCCAAATAAAAAACGGATATCACCGCCGTATTTTTCAGAATTGATTCTCTATCAAAATGAAAAAAAAGATTGTCGAAAATGGTTTATTCTAGCTCGAGAAAGTCGAAAATAAAAATGAAAAAAAAACAACTGAACAACCCAGTATATAAAATATGCGAAAATAGAGCTCATTTGTCAAAGATCTTCATCATTTGAAAGCTCAGCTCTATAAGCTTCTTCGACTTTTGCTTCGATTCAAGCAATTACATCAGGATCTGTTAAAAATCCGAAAGGTCCGAAAGACCTTCATTTTCGCTTTCATACAAAGTGGCACAAGGAACAAAATCAGGATCAGAATCGATTTTCGAAACCATTCCAGTAAATAGGATATCGCATTGCTTGGTTGCTATTAGACAAAGAAATGGGTGCTCCACATGAAAACCAATAATTTTGACGGGAGGAGGTATGCAAAGCGTAAAGAACTCAGTTGTCGTTCCTGCAGAAGCTACAGTGCCTTCTTCTGTTGTCTAAAGTTTTGAGGGTTATAAATGAAAAAGTTTTCAAGGGCTGTCATTTTTGACATGTAGAACAAACAGACAATGGACGGGTAGAAAAAACAGGATGCATTATGATGGATTAGGATAGATTATGATGCAATAGAATGAAGTAAGATGCACTAGGGTACAGGAAACTTTTGAAACACCATCTAACCTGAATACAAGCTTTGTGTATAACTTCATCTACATATAATTTTTTATCACCGGTCATTCCAGAAAAATCGGCTACCCCTTCCACTGGGCAAAAGGCATCTTTAATCCCAAGTGTTTGTAAAGCTTTTGATAGTCTTATATGTGTTTCAAGTTTAAAACGTGGCAACCGGGTCTAAAATAACATTATCACTGATGTAAAATGGGAAATTGCCAGTTGGTGACATAAAATCTCTTCCAAGGCCTAGGCCTAGGCCTAAGCCTAGGCTTAGGCTTACGCTTAAGTATAGGCCTAAGCCTAGGCCTAGACTTAGGCCTAGGATTAGGTCTAGACTTAGACCTAGGCTTAGGCCTAACCCTAGGCCTAGGCTTAAGCCTAACCCTAGGCCTAGGCTTAAGCTTTAGGCTTAGGTTTAAGCCTAAGCCTAAGCTTAGGCCTAGGCTTAGGCATAGTCATAGGCCTAGACTTAGGCATAGGCCTAAACCTAAGCCTAGGCCCCAGAACAATGCCCTTACGGAAATCTCCTTACGGAATTTCCTTATGACGGAAAAGAAACTCCTAGTGCCGTACTTTTTGTGTTATTAGATAGTCTCTTGAGTACTATCGAAAGGAAATTTTGTGAGGACATTTCCATAAGAGCAATGTTCTATAAGCGTAAGGAAACTCCTAGTACAGAAAAATTCACTTATACTTCAATCTTATATATGTAGTCCATTTCTTTACCATCAATTTTTCTAATAGCATCTTGACGAAGCATAAATTTAGACTCTTTAGCCTAAAATATTTTTAAAAAAATCAAAAATCTCTGCATACATCTGTTCTAGGCCCAATAGTTGATACTTTATCTATGTTTTTATTGTAATCATAGAATTCAAACGAGTTTTTGATTGAAGTTAGTAGTGTGTTGCCGTCTAATTGTTTCAATAGTTTGGGTAAACCATTTATTTTTGTCGGTAAGACTATAAACATGTAGATTTCATGGCCTAAATAAGGCAAGCCGAGGATCTGAAAGTCATCAGTTTCATGATAAGCTTGTATTTCAATGCTGCTCATCGTAGGGACCTAAAAATGTGAGTGAAACTTTGACTAAATTTTCAATGTATTGTGGGTTAGTAAGGCAGGCAGCAAGTTGTCGTCGTACTGTTCATAGGTCGGCAAGGTGGGGGGGGGGGAGGGGACCCCCGATGAGTGGTCCCCCACCACCTCCACAAAAACGACTTTTTTTTAGTCTTCTGACACCCAATTTTTATGTACCACCTCATATGTTCGGCGGGGTCTATGCGTGGTCACCCTCAATTTTGGGCCATGAGTGCGTGGTCCCTCCTTTAAATTTGGGCTCGTGCGTAGTGAGCCAGAGGGGGAGGCTTCCCTCCCCCCTACCGACCTATGATAATGGTAAAAGGGTGTGATAAGTGATAACGATTTTTGTATAGCCCCCTACACGATTTCTCAAAACCCCCAGAGGTGAAATTTTCGACCATCTAGCCCTAAATTTTCAGGGAAACTTCATAGCTGCCCGTCATTTGATTGATATTCTCGGTGGAGCTCCACACTTATACCTTGATACGGGTAACATAACCTTGGACATTTCAACGAATCGTCAAGATGTTTCCGCCATCACATTGCTTCCCGCTTTCACTACGCCAGCGAACCAATTTACTAATATTGGTATATATTTGTCTATATAAATCTAGACAACATGAATTTTAGGGCCTTTTGACAATGGAAATTCTGGCAGTCAAATCGATGAGACGATTGAAGGCTGGAGAACTAGAACAAGCAACTCGGGTGTCACTCGACCCGGTAGCTCCTCGAGTGTGTTTTCATGGCCTACAATTTTCCCTTTGAGCATATTTGCTACAACAATAACGACGCCCATATCTGATTCCATCGAAGATGACTTCCCACGGCCTAGCCCTCCTGGTAAGCCATTTTTACACCGGATCATAAATAGGGTACAGGGTATCCCAACTAAGTGTCGACGGTAATGATTTGGTCACTTCATCTGATGCACATTTAGTCCACCTAATTTATAAAAAAACTGCATCGAAAAATTCGGGGTAATCAATATATTCAAAACGCTCTAAACTAGGTTTTCAGAGATAATAATGAATCATTACCGTCGATACTTAGCTGGGGCGCCCTATAAATGTTTAGAAATTGCAGATAATTTCACTTTCCAACAATTCGGTCCAGATGTAACAACACCGAATGGAACCTTCCAAGTATTGGCTACAATAGTCACGATTAGTATGCCAACCGCAACCACGTTTCCCGAGACCAGTCAACTTTCCAACTTCTCTCCAGATAACAATGTAAACACAAGACGTAGTCGGGACACAAACCACAAAGGCTCACTGCTGGAGCTTCATTTACAGCTCAATGACACCGTGAAAATTCGTGATAAACGATTTTTGAAAAATCTCGAAGATTCGTTGAGTAGCATTGCCCAAAGCATCTTGTACCCGAATGAATCTGAAGTTTTTACAAGAAAGAAGCGAAACCTTGATGAAGTGAAAATCAAGATAGATAAGACTGAAACTTTGAAGGACCACCCAAATGATGTCAGCATTTTGTTCTATGTGGATCAGCCAAACGATTTTGATGAAAACCCTATGCTGGCCATCAAGCTCAACGATGTTGGTGTGGCTAATTTGAGCGAGAAGTTGGGGTACCCGGTACGTCTTTTTTATATAAATTAATTTCCCTACGGAATTTCTCAACTTTTAGGTAGTCTCCGAAATAGTTGTACGGGAACCTTCAGCAAGTACTTTAGCGATTATTGCCATTGCTACATCCGGTGTGCTTTGCTTCTTCTTAATTCTTTTCATGGGATGGCAGTGTAAAATTCGTGAAAAAGTACGTTTTGCTTTTACGTCACGACTGCGTCGCTACATCATTACGGCATCGCGGCTTCATGACAGCATCGCAGCGTCATGACGGCATTTCGGTGTCATGACGGCATCGAGACGTCACGAAGGCATCATGACGGTTTGTGACGTCACGACATCATTACGTCGCGATGTTACGACGGCGTCATGACGGCATCGCGGCTTTTCGTCCAAGAAAACCCCCTAGACACCGAAACTGCAGGACTAACGCTCATTTACGGGGTTTTCCGAGTTTCGCTTCATAACAGCGCCACGGCGTCATGACATCATCACGAAGTCACGATGGCGTCGCGACATCATGACAGCGTCGCGGCGTTATGACGACATCGCAGCGTCATGATGGCGTCGTGTTGTGGAAGAACTATCAGAATGAATTAGCGAGGCTTTTAAAGGCGAGTGAATGTTTTAGAGAGTGATGGCTTATTTGAGAAGATCACGAGTCTCGGATAGCACTGCCGAAATCAACCGTGTTTCAGCTCAACCGAATAACCAATGATCTCGCTTGTTGTTTTGTGATATTTTTCGAATTTACTCGTATAGATTTTTATTAAATTTTTAATAAAGCTTTGTTTTAATACATGGATTATACCGGGTGTGCGTTAAAGGACCAGTCACTTTCGGGAAAATATTTTTCAAAGATAGAGGACAACAAACTGAGCAGTTTTTTCTTTTACGAAACTAATTGAAAATCTAACGGTAAAAAGTTATGAATGAAACAAACTTGCTAAAAAATTTCAAACGAGTTTGTATATTGAAGCGATTAGCCTGCAAGTAGACTGGTCATTCAAGCACACCCTGTACACAATAACTGAAGAATTAAAACTTAGGAAAAATTCACATTGAAACGAGTGGAAATCAAAATTAGGATGAAGAAAGTTAAGCAATATCTGAGGTCACTGAAAATCGAGGTTGAGGAATTGCAGAGGTTACTATCACACGTGCAGACTTCCATATCACCTAAAAATCACAACTTTTTTTAATTGTCGTTATCGAAAATTTTCTATTTAAAAATTATATAGGATACTCTTATAAAGAATCGTTATTTATAAAACAAATGCGACTAATTGTTTACACGAACGCGCATCTTCTTAAGATTCCGACAATAATTAAGGGAGATCGAATGAACGCTTAATTGACCTCACCTTTTCATAGTTTTCGAGTGGTCAAATTTCCATATTTATACAGGGTGAGTAAAAAAAGTGCATTTTTGTGATTTTTTGGGCCCGAAAAATTTGTTTGGAACCGGAAAATTTTTTGATACAAATGACCCATAAGGGTAATTTTATGCGGAGAATCGATTGCGCAGCATGAAAAAATTATCTTGACCCTGATCCAGGGAATTGAGTTGGTGGTGTAACAAAGTGAAATAAAAATTTTTACCCTGACTAGAAGTGATACGCGTACAATCTGCACGTATTTGTTCTACTGCGTTAGGAATACAACTTCTCCAAACCTGACTGTTTCCTAGAAATTTTGATTCTATAATGCCTATGAAAGAGCTCTGTCTTCATGTAAGGGGCTGTTCAAATATTACGTTACCAATTTTTTCGGATTTTTAGACTCTCTCCCCTTCAACGTTATCAAAAATGCAGTATCAACTTTTTGTGAAGAGGGCTGACCTCCCAAATGATAATGTAATACTAGCGTTATCAACTTTTTGTGGAGAGGGCTGACCTCCCCACAACATGATAACGTAATACTAGCGTCATCAACTTTTTTGTGAAGAGGGCTGACCCCTCCCCCCTCCCCAACAATATAACGTAATAGTTGGATGGTCCCTAAACTTAATTTTCAACAAGTATCACCATATACTAACAGTTCTATATTACTCTAAAATATTACCATTCCTTTCTTTGAACCACATTTTCATACATACACCTGAAATTTTTAGATCGTAATGATTAGTTATGCTTTAGTAGAAGTTTTACCATTTTCACATTCTTGGCTTCTAACACCATCGCGTAAAGCCATTTCTGGCTAAAACTACTCAATTTGGAGGAGAAAATATTTTTAACAAATGCTTACAATAAAGTGATCATTGCATTTGTCGGTATTCGGCACGTATCGCACGTTTTCCAACCAACGTCGCCAATTTGGGTCTTGTACGTCGCTAAGCAGTCTATCAGCATCCATAGTAGTGCAGCTATAGCATCGGGTGTTTCGAAGTTGTGCATAAACTAGAAATAATTTTCGGCTCAGTACAGTTTCCGACACATTTTTTACATACATAGACTATCCTTGTTTACAGGGTGTATCGAAAAAAACCGGAATTTGGGTGATTTTTTCATGTTTTTTCGAGGCGAAATTTTTTTCAAAAATGACCCTATTGGGGCTAATTTTATGCGGGGAATCGATTGGATGCATTTCCAACGCTTGAAAACGCTTCTTTGACCCTGAATCAGAAAATCCGAGTGTGTGTATTGAAGCGAAAATCGAAAATGTTTAGATTTTCTGCCTGAAAATGACTTTCTGAAGAGTAAATTTATGCGGGGGATCGATTGCGCGCATTTTCGAAGCTTGAAAACGCTTCCCTGATTCAGGGAAAAAGATGTGTGTATTGAATCATATACTAATTTCCCTGAATCAGGGTCAGGGAAGCGTTTTCAAGCTTCGGGACTGCGCAAAATCGGTTTCCCGCATAAATTTACTCCCAGAAAGTCATTTTCAGGCAGAAAATCTAAACATTTTCGATTTTCGCTTCAATACACACACTCGGATATATTCGATATGATGTCTCAAATCTACAGTTTTAATCCAAAGACAAGACGACATTATTACATAAAACTTTGTAACACAAAAGTTATAAGACAATGATTCGAAGCACGAATGGCGCATTCGGTAGCGCTTTTGCCTTCGACTCTGATGGTCTGGGTTCGAATACCAGCCTCGTCATTAACCTTTTGTGTATAGTGACTAATTTCTTTAGGCTGTTTATCTGGTAAAAGATTATAATGTGTTACTCTTTTTTAGGCTACTGGATGTTATCTCAAACAATGCTTATGTTATTTACAAAATTCAATATACTCAAGCCCCCTTGCGCCATAAGAAAAAGAGCAATAACTAAAAACATATAAGAGTAGTGATTGTTTAGTCGTCCTTCGTCTAGTCAAAATATGGGGTACTTTTTCGATTTCTTCGGACCTTCGTTCCAGAAGGAATCGGCAGACTCCCTAATGTTGTTTTTTTATGAAACAGAATTTTTATCAATCCTACAACAAAACTATATATAACAATAAAATTCAACAAATCAACAGAAACGATAAGTAGATGACCATATAAGATATTAAAAAAAACAACAAGAGATCTAGAAGTTTCGGAGCTAATACACGTTGGAGAGGGGGCACCCACGTGAAAAAATTTTTCTGGAAACGACACCTCTAGAAATAAAAACATGCGGGGAGTCCGAATTTGACATTTTCAGAGCGAAAAAACGCTTTCCTGATTGAAGGAAAGCCTTGTATTGAAGCAAAAAGTCGTAAAAATACGATTTTTCGCTTCATTATACACGCCTTCCCTGAATCAGGGAAGCGTTTTATCGCTTTGAAAATGTCAAACTCGAATTCCCCGCATGTTTTTATCTCTAGAGGTGTCATTTCTAAAAAAATTTTTATTTTTATTTTCACATGTGTACTCCCCCCCCCTAATGCGTAGTAGCTCCGAAGTTTCCTTTAAACAAAATGGGATCTAGAAGTTTCCTTTAAAAATGGAA
>JAQGCP010001461.1:0-12345 GCA_034699885.1 Acrobeloides thornei | reverse complement strand
AAATTTTATTTGTTTCGTTTGTTTTTCAAAAAATTGTATACTATATTCGGTGCCATTCTCGGTAGTTCTATTTTTTTTCTTGTTGTTTTCAACAAAAAATTTCTATGATCGCTCAACCAAGGACGTAGCTGGGGGGGGGGGTAGTGATGTTCAAAGTGATAAATGAGGGTAAGTGTGATAATTGACTTAATGTGATAAGTGATAACGTTATCAAAATGCGTTATCTTATCACACCTTTTTATCATTATCACTTTGAACATTACTAGCTGGGGGGGGGGGGGGACCGGTGCCCTTCCCCTGCCAATTTTTGGTCATGATGAGGGGGGTCCTTGGTGAGCGAGTAGTTTCGTATAAACTTTTAAATACAAATATGAATTTTCTAACAAATAATAAACAATACCCGTTTATTAACAATACAATACAAAATGATTTTTCTACATAAATTTTTTGTTTCAATTTTCGGCTTCTTCATCGTCATTCTGGGTTTTACCATTCAATTGATAGTACATTCCAACAATTCTCTTCCAATCGATCACCGACTCAATACTCATGTTTGCTGATCTACCAGTTTCTTCAGATGTATCCCCTCCGCCGGGTCCCAAATCTAGAAAATTTAAGAATAAGTTACTTCATCGAAACTTGCATAAAAAATTTGGTACTACTAAGGATTAGCAACCGCAAAACGATAGGGTACTATTTCAGGAAAATTTTCCTGAGTCAAGTACACACACGGGACTCGAACCCTGTACCTCTAGATTAACCTCTAGACAGTGCTCTATCAACTGCGCTATGCGAGCTTATTTTACTATTTTCTTTTTTTGTTATAAACTTCGCATCCCTGCGTGGTCATGTTTGGTGTTTTCATGTTTTGTCATTGCGCGCAATCGATTTATCGCAAAAAATACCTCTAACAAGTTTGATTTTAGAAAAAAATTTCCTGAAATAGTATCCTGTTGTTTGTGGTCGCTAATCCTTAGTAGTACCATGTTCATAGGTCGGCAAGGTGGGGGGGAGGGGACCCCCGAGGAGGTGGTCCCCCATCACCTTCAGAAAAAACGACTTTTTTTTTAGTCTTCTGACACCCAATTTTTATGGACCACCTCATATGTTCGGCGGGGTCTATGCGTGGTCACCCTCAACTTTGGGCCATGAGTGCGTGGTCCCCCCTTTAAAATTTGGGCTCGTGCGTAATGGGTCAGGGGGGAGGCTCCCCCCTTGCTGACCTATGATACAAATTCTTACCTAGTAACAGTAGCTTATTTGTGACATTGTTCTTTTTTTCTTCATGGAGTTCACTATCAATTTTTTTTGAAAACTCTGACTGTATATAATCAGGGGAACTGTAGCAATTAAACATATTTCTAATAATAAAAAGTTTTGAAGCGTCAGAAGGATTTTGATTATTTGTATCAACTGGTGTAACTTTCATTTTTGGGCTAAAAAATGAATAAAATTGAATTCTACAGGGTGTCCCAAAAAAGTGAAATTTTCGTGATTTTTCATGAATTTTGAACGCGAAATTTTTTCTAAAAATGGCTCTTATAAGGGTAATTTGATGCAGGGAATGATTGCGCGCACTCCCAAAGTGTGAAAATGCTTCCTTGACCCTGATTCAGGGTAGCGTATTGATGCGAAAATGAAAAAAATTCGGATTTTGACTGGATATCCGAGGGGTTTTTCTTTGCGAGAAATCGGTTGCGCGTATTTTCGAAACGTAAAAATGCTTCTCTGGTTCTAAAAAATTGAAAAAGTTCGAAAAAATTTTTCTTTCTGGAAGAAAGATTCAAAAAATCTAGATTCTTAAAAAAATTCCCAATTTTCAACAAAAAAATACATCTACGCAAATAGCTTTTGATACCAATTATACTAAATATGTAAAGCATTCATCAAACCAACTTTACTCAAACCTACCTTATTAAATATTTTTGTCATCTGTAAAAATTAATTGGTTCTTCGATTATTTCATAGTTATTCTTGACAAGGTCGTTTGACGCTATAAGCAGAATAAATTACTAATGTTCTTTCGTTCTTTTTTATATCGCAGGAGTGTTTCAAGTTACGTAAAAAGCGATCAAAGCACCTATGAATAGAGTGTGTAGTCACTCCACCCCAAAATTTGCGGTGGAGGGGGAGGCTGGAAATAGTGATGTTCAAAGTGATAAATGAGGGTAAGTGTGATAATAGGCTTAATGTGATAACATTATCACTTTGATAACAACTTTTGTGTAGGGTTGTGAATTTGACAGAAAAAACCGATTTTTTCCAAATTTTGACAGAAATTGACAGATTTCGATTGTCAAAATCTCTTGTTACAATGTCAGAATCTTTTTGTATTGGTGAAAATTAAAATTTTTTAAATATATATTCTAGAGACCCAAATCTACAGGGTGGCAAAAAAAACTGGATTTTTGCGATTTTTCGAGCAATCGGCTATGAGTCAAACTCCCCAAAACTTCATAATATGGTACTCATTTTGAAGCGCTCGGCGAGCTGAGTCGATTGACAAAATTTTTTTTAATTTTGACCCTTGCCTCCACCTTTTCGGCATTTTGATGCTGCATGAAATAAATTTATTTTATATACAGGGTGGGCCAAAAAAACCGGATGTTTACGATTTTTGAGCAAATTTTTGCAGAAAAATTTTTGGAGCTACTACACAAAAATTTTTTCGGCGAAAATTTGCTCGAAAAATCGCAAAAATCCGGTTTTTTTTGGCCCACTCTGTACAAGACAATACTACTGGCAAGTTGGATTAGACTAGAAAGAATCTAGTGAGTGGAGGTATTGATACAATTATAAACAAAATTAAAACATAATATCAACATCTAATCAAAAATGAGCGAGTCATAATTAGATAAAAGTTTGCTTGGCAAGAAAAAGAAGTTGGGAACTACTACTTAATTAGGGGGCACCCACGTGAAAATTTTTTAGAAAATTGTTTTTTAGAAATGACATCTCTAGGGGTAAAAATATGCGGGGAATCCGAATTGAAATTTTCGAAGCAAAAAATACTTTCCTGATTCAGGGAAGGCTTGTGTATCGATGCGAAAAGTCGTAAAAATGTGATTTTTGCTTCAATACACTTTCTAAAAATTTTTCACGTGAGTGTCCCACCTATTGTGTGTGTAGTAGCTCCAGAAGTTGAACATAAGACAATTTTACAAAAACAACAAAAATTTCTATTTTTTTCGAATTTCAAAAATCTCAGACAAAATAAACTCGTTTTCCCCAACTTCTTCCATATTTTTACGTTCGAAACTGTAATTAGAGCAAAAGATTTCATCGACAATCCTTATTCTTGTGCCATCGTTTGGCTCGAAATCGATCCCTTTTTTATCTGTCGGCAACCAAGCAACACATAATTTCTTCGTGAAAAGATTGTATTGAGCTAAATGTTAAATTTTGATATTTTTTGACACAAATATAACCTAGTTCAGCATCCAGCTTCTCTATTTCAGGTTTAGGTTTACTTCTAATATTGTAGGCAAAAAGTGCATAAACATCAGAATTTGTTAGCAATTTTGCTAATGTCTTACATATACCAGGGAAAAGTAAATCGTCATAAATGATATCTATAAATGCGAATTTTGTATAATCGATAAAAATTCACCCGCTAACCAGCTCCTAAGATGATATCTGGTTTTACTTGAAGTTGATTTTCTTCAAAATTGTCCCAGTCAAGTAGCTCGATGTTAATATTGTCTGCCTAAAAATAACTTTGGGAAGAGTGGGTGGAAATCTTCTACTTGGCCCGGCTAGTACCGGTACTACCTTTTGGGTGGGGGCGGCGTCAAGGTAGTACCAAAGATGTCAAGGTAATACTAAGATGTTAAGATAGTATCAAAGATGTCAAAGTAGTACCAAATGGTACTACTTTGACACCAAACGAAGAACAATGAGGGCCGGGAGGGGATCGGCTTCTGAGATATCAAGGGTTGGCCGAGGAGCTTTAGAGACTGCCCATTATGGGGACCAGCTCTTAGCTATTCCTGTACTAACCTTCGAAAAATTCAACCGCACATTTTCTTTCAATTGTTCCAAAACATGATGATTTCCATCTGTAAGGCATAAACTTTTAACTTTGTGATATTTAGCAGTAACCATTCCAGTTAGACCACATCCAGCACCTAACTCGAGAATGTTCTTGTTGTCGAAGTCGCAAAAACGGTAAATATATTCAGATAAGACGGCAGATGACTAAATGAGAGGAAAAAAATTGTGCAAAAAAGATATCTGTTACTCTCCAAGTGGTCATCCCCGTTGTGCCAAATATAAATTGCGAATCCATTTTGCGAACAAGAATAATATCTTCTAGCTTCAGATCCAGAAAACAACGATATGAATATGCTGTTTCATGAAAATCAAATAATGCTTTAGAGAATAATTCATAAACTGCATCAATGTAGACTTCATTGGCTTCTAACTAAAAACATGGGTACACAACACGTGTACACATGTGTACACAAACATATGTATACACGGGACAACACTGAGAGCCCCCTTATGTTTTTTGGGAAAATCAGCTTTTTAGAGAAGTGCCCCTCCCCCCCCCCCCAGCGAACCCTTTCCCTACGCCACTGGGACAGATCCAAACCTACTTTTGAAACAATTCTTTTTAAAATTCTAATTTGATAACACTTGTTCAATGGGTAGACTTTCATTATTTGTGAATGGAAAATTTCAGATATCAATGCCGAATCTTTATGGAGGATGATGAAATTGATAAAGGAGTCAATCAACGATTCGTCTATATCTTCCTCACTGAGGTAATAATTAAAGAATTTGAGCACATCCTAAATTTAAATTTTGATTCAAACTCAAAAATCAATTATTGCTACTTGATTTTCAAGTTCATTCATACACTTCGGCGTTGAAAAAAGGTCATCAATGTGGATGTCATAAGATTGCAACTAAAAATGAACTATAAAGAATGTTTTCTCCGAAATTTTACAGCGTGCCGCGTAAGAATCACCCAACAAATGCAGGGAACCTCAAATTCTATTGAAGTAGGAGGATTCATCCGGCCATAGCTAGAGGACCTCTGATTCATTCGTATGGATCCCAGCCACTGCAAGGGGTCTTTAATTTTATCGCGTGTCGTGTAAGGATTACTCAGCCACTGCAGGGGACCTCGAATTCTATTGAATGAGGAGGATTTACTCGGCCATTGCTAGGGAACCTCTGATTCTTGCATTCGTAAGGATCACCCAGCCACTGCAAAGGGTCTCTAATTTTATCGCGTGTCGTGCGAGGATTACCCACTGCAGGGGACCTCGAAGTTTTCTTTATTACTCATACACGTGAGTCACCTTCCAGAAAGGATCCTGAAACGGCATAAAGTCGATTGATCGACTTTCTAAAAATTAAATTCAGTAGGTTCGACTGTTTCGATAGGGAACAGTTGGACCGAATTTCTAGAAGTTTAAATACCCAACGCGAAGGGGAAATTTTTTCAAAAAAAGAGTATCCCCTTGGCTATATACCACTTGGTTAGGCACTAGGGGCCTTAAAATTTTTGAAAATTTTTACCACTCCATATGTAAATACGAAAAGGCTCACTTTCGAAATAATCCTCTTTAACATCATAACTTCATATCCTTCTCCCAATGAATAAGTTTTTAACAGTTTACAATTAAAAATTTGAGAGACAATACCAGCATTGTCTTTACGAACAAAGTTTATAAATGAATCCAATAGACTCTCAGTAATCTCGACACCAGCCATGTAGTATTTTATGAAGGTCAGTACATCCTGAAGTTTGCAACATTTCTTTTGATTATGTTTTTAAAGACTACCTTATCTTTAATTTCCAGTATGAACTTCGGGAAAAGATCTTGTGGACAAATATTTTCGGGCGATTCATCGTTTGAAATAGACTGCTATAAAAAAGTTTAACCTAGGCGGACCAAAATCATCAAAATTTAACTCAAGAACAAAATATCATGGCCAAATGGCTAAGACTCTACACTTGCACTTTAAGCTCGCGGGTTCGAGTCCCGCTTGCATCAATTTTTAAATTTTTTTGCTTTTTTAAATTAAACAAAGAAAGACTGCATTTTTTTTATAACTCGTCAAGACGAATAAAATGACACCAAAATTATTGAATTTAAAAAATGCTTTTGATTATTGAAACGAAAACCCTGATACATGTTTTCGTTTTAATGACCCAAAACATAGTTCAGATTCAATAGTTTTGATGACATTTTATTTTGATGACGTCTCTAAAGTGCAAGTATAGAGTCCTAACTATTTGGCCGTGGCATTTTGTTCTTGGGTCAAATTTTGACCATTTTGGTCCACCGTGAACCATGCATGAAAAGGGGCTAATCGGTGCCCCCAAACAAAAATGGCAAAAAATAAAGGCTCCCCACTGTAGGTCTCTCCTTTATTTCTGAGTGACCCCCCAGGTGCAAAATGTGGCAAAAACATAAAATCAGCCTCCCAACGCATAGTTTCCAAAATCTGTTCCTCTTCATGCACGAGCTTAAATTATTAAAATATAAAAATAACTTACTAAATCCGGTTCTACTTGTTTGTTATAATTATCTAGAACCTTAATTGCTCCCATAATAACAAAATAACATTTTTCAGAAAAAACTTCTAGCTTCTAGTTATCTGTTATCATTTTCTTATTACTCTCGAGAAATTAACAATTTATCGTTGAAAAAATTTCGTTTTAATATCGAGCTCGTTTAAAGTTATCTTCAAAGAGTATCAACGATTTGTATAAAGTCAACTAAAATATGACTGAAAAAATAAATCGTACTGTAAAAGAGTATAATTTTCCCCCTTAGGAGTTCATACAATTGAGCGCGCACTACATGACATTCTTCAGGGCAAAAAAGAGATTTTTGCAGTTTTTCAAATTTTTTAAATTTTCAAATGTTCGTCCGCAAATGTCCCGTCGCAAATGTCTGTCCGTAAGTATCCGTTCGCAAATGTCCGTCCGCAAGTAGCCCACCGCCCTTTTTTCTTGACTGTCAAAATTCTAACAAAAAAACTTAAAAATTATTTGAAATTTGAAAAAACCCTATATGAAATCGTATTTACTCGACGACGTCATTCTTTTATCGAATATATAAGAGTAGTCGTGTATCACTTTGTTCTTGTGTTTCGTTTAATTGTTCTCTTACAAGATCTTGATGTTTGGTCTTGCGTTCGTTTGTAACGTTGTTGATTTTTTCTATTGTACCATTTTCTCATCACTTTTATCAATTTTTATTTTGTGCAACAGGCCTTGCTTTAATTTTTTTCTAAACAACTAAAATGCCTGAGGTTACTTTAACAACGAATTTACCAGATGAAAAGTTTCCTGGCGATTTCAATCAGATTTTTTCGGAATTCCTTGCTGCACTTTTCAACAAACCAGCAGCAGTTTTCTGTCTTCTGGTTGATTCAGAAAGACGTTTTACTATTGGTGGGACTACAGAACCAGCTGTTATGCTTGAAGTATATTTTTAGAAATCAAAAAACGGGTATAACTTTTCCCCAACCTATTATGATCATAGGTCGGCAAGGTGGGGAGAGGAGATCTCCGATGAGGTGGTCCCCCACCACCTTTAGCTTGAGATAGTCTTCTGACACCCAATTTTTATGGGCCATACTGTTCAGCGGGGTCCATGAGGTGGTCCCCCCTCAATTTTGGGTCCATGAGTGAGTGGGTCGGGGGCTTTCCCCCTTGCTGACCTATGATTATGATTTAGATCAAATCTGTTCATTTCAGATCAAATCTGTTGGCAATTTGAATGAGACTTCCAATATTGAATATTCGAAGAAAATTTCTGAATATGTACAAAAGACTCTCGGCGTTGGCAATGATCGGTGTGTGATTCATTTTCATTCAACTCAAGCTTATGAGATCGGAAAGCATGGGACGACATTGAAAGAATTAAGGAAATAAAATTAATGTTTCCTTTTATCGACTAGATACTCTTATAGGGGGGACCCAAAATAACGTAAATTTTTTCTAAAAATGATCTCTTTAGGTTCAATTTTTGCGGGGAATTGATTGAACTCATTCTCGGAGCTTGAAAATGCTGACACTGATTCAGGGAAAGGGGATATGTGTACTGAAATGAAAGTGAGCTTGCCAGCCTAGCTAGTAGACTGGAAGGCTGGCAAACTAGTAGGCTGGCAGGCTGTATGCTGGCTAGCTAGCTAGTAGAATGGCAAGCTAGCAGATTGTAGGACGGCAAGTTAGTAGGATGGTAGACTATACTCTCCAAAATCCATATTCACCGAATCAACGTCAAGGAAGAGTTTTCATGCTTCGAGAATGCGCGCAATCAATTCCCCGCATAAAATTACTCCTAAAAGGGGTCATTTTTAGAAAAAAATTTGCTACATCCTTGCTGGACTCCCTCCCGCGCTAATTTTTAGAAGAATATACCCATCTATTCACTATGACTTTGACCCCAACGACCCGTTCGGTTTGTTTCTGGAATCGGGCATATATTTTTCCATATTTTTTTACACAAAAAATACAATTTTTCACAATTATTTGTTGTAATACTGGCAACTTTATTTGGAAAGTTTGAATAAAATTATGATAAAACTCTAATCATCGATTAAAAAAAATTGGGCTCGACCGGGAATTGAACCCGGGGCCTCTCGCACCCGAAGCGAGAATCATACCACTAGACCACCGAGCCGTCAATTATAAATCTTTTATAAACTACCAATAAACAGTGTTTCGGATTAAAAAAGATCCTATAGTCTTTCAGCATCAATAGGAAAAAATTGGATACAGCGTAGCAAAGTTGTAAAGCTCTCGCTTTCCACTTCAAAGGGCGAGAGTTCATCTCTGACGATCTGGTTTAAAAGATTTTCATCATGAAAACTTTTTAGTGAGTATACTCTCGTATGGGGTACCTTCCAGTGTTCAAGATCAAAAAATTCCTTCAGATTCGATAGTTTTCCATGCCGAAAAACCCAACCACTATTCCGATATTTTGAAACAATCAGAAAGCACACAGATTACATGACTACTTATGGAATTGTTCTTTGTTCTTGTGTTTCGTTTATCTGTTTTCCTACAAGGTCTTGCATTCGTTTACTATTGGACCATTTCTCTTTATTTTTATCAAATTTCGTGTTGTGCAACAGACTCTTGTTTTTTAGTCAACTTTTTTTATTTTTACTTTTTTTATACAGTTTCATTTTTTCGGCCCCTTTGCCCCCCTTAAATTCGCTGTCGCTACTATATGTTTTTTAGTCAAATAAAATGCCGGGGATTATTTTAACTACGAATTTACCAGATGAAAAGTTGTCTAGTGATTTTAATCGAGCTTTTACGGAATTTTTTGCTGAACTTTTCAACAAACCAGCAGCATCTTTCTGCCTTCTGGTTGATTCAGGAAGGCGTTTTACTATTGGTGGGACTACAGAGCCAGCTGTTATGCTTGAAGTATATTTTTAGAAATCAACAAACAGATATAACTTTTCCCCCAACCTATTATGATCATAGGTCGGCAAGGTGGGGGGGAGGGAGGAGATCTCTGATGAGGTGGTCTCCCACCACTTCCCCAAAAAAGGACCTTTTTTTAGCTTGAGGTAGTCTTCTGACACCCAATTTTTATGGGCCATATTGTTTGGCGGGGTCCATGAGGTGGTCTTCCCTCAATTTTGGGTCCATGAGTGGGTCAGGGGGCCCCTTGCTGACCTATGATTATGACTTAGATCAAATCTTTTCATTTCAGATCAAATCTGTTGGCAATTTGAATGAGACTTCCAATATTGAATATTCGAAGAAAATTTCTGAATATGTACAAAAGACTCTCGGTGTTGGCAATGATCGGTGTGTGATTCATTTTCATTCGAATCAACCTTATGAGATCGGAACGAAAGGGACAACTTTGAAAGAATTAAGGAAATAAAATTTCGGTATCCTTTTATCGGTACTAGTCTAGACATTAGGCGTGTAAAGAAAAAATGTTTTTTTTTTGAAAAAATGAAATTTTCTTATACAACGTGTTCATCAATAGCCCGACTCCTTGATTAATTTTCATAACGATTTTCTTCATAAAAGAAATTTTTCGCAAAAAAGATGCTCTACAAAGTTGTTATTGAAATCATACTTGAATAGGGGGTCGTAATTACGACCTCCCTGCGCCGCGAGGGCCCCGAAAAATGGGGGGGGGCGCCGAAAGGCAAAAATTTCCGTTAGACCCCCGCGCGAGGAGGTTTACGATCCCCCTATTCATCTATAATTGAAATCACGACGGACAAATTTGTAGCACTTCACTTTTTGTGAAAAAATTTTTTTTACAAAAATCCTTATGAAAGTTAAAAAAATTAGAAAATCTTCAAAATTGTTTATTATAATACTGGCAGCTTTATTTGGAAAGTTTGAATAAAATTATAATAAAATTCTAATCATTGACTAAGAAAGCATCAATTTCAGTTCCGTACCCAGGATTTTTTCATGAGGGGGGGGGGTGCAAGACTCCGAAAAAAAATTTTTGGTCAAAAAACCAAAAAAAAACATTTTTGATTTTCAAACATTTTGGTCAAAAACATAAAGGAGGATTTTGGATTTTTAAAACTTTTTTTGGATCTTGAAAGGGGGTACATGTACTTACTTGTACTTCCTGTACCCCTTCCCCTTGAGTACGGCTCCCAAAAATATGAAAGGAATTTGTAAAATCAAAAAGATGAGCATGGTAAAGCCGAGTAGATTGCCTTAGTTAAGTAGTTAAGCTGATAAAATAAAAAATATTGTTTAAATTAGTCAAAACAAGTAAGATTTAATGGCCAGATGTGGTGTGGCTGGTGCGTTGGATCAATGTCGCACGTTCCTAAAAATTCAATTAACATAATAATAAAAAATAATTTTTATAAATGCAAAAAAGTTGGGCTCCACCGGGAATTGAACCCGGGACCTCTCGCACCCGAAGCGAGAATCATACCCCTAGACCACCGAGCCATAAATCTTAATGTTTTATAAGCTACCATCAGTATTTTTGGATTAAAAAAGATCCTATAGTCTGTCTCAGCGGTCAATAGGAAAAAGTTGGATACAGCAGAGTGGTAAAGCTCTCGCTTTTCACTCCGAAGGGTGAGGGTTCAATCCCCGAGGGTCAAATTCTTTTCTACTCATCCAAAGTGCATGAAAACTTTTAAGTTTTAGTTCCTTTTTGCTTTAATACACCCACTACCTTCCCTGAATCAGGGAAGCGTTTTCACACAAAAAATTTTCTCACCTCCCCTTGTGTATTATAGAGGATAGTGTGGACATTATGTCCGGTGCCCCAAGTGTCCTCAGCGTCAAAGACCAACTGGTCCGGAGGATTGTAAACGCCATGACCACGTGACCAAATCTAAAAATTTTTTCACTTTTTTTCACAAACATTCCATTGTTTTCTCACCTTAACAGTTTTTCCTGGCTTGAGAATAAAATCTTTGGGGAAAGTGAAAACAAGGTCTTTCTTGCTATCAAGTCGTCGTTTAAGCTTCCATTCTCCGATGTCTTCTTCTTTAGAACGATGAGTATTTTCAATAATGATGTATTTTCCATCATTTGCAACCTCCTGCAAAAAAAAATTGGATTTTTTGGTTTTAAAAAATTTGGTACTAGTTCGGATTAGCGATTCATGGTTCAAAATCCGGATAAAATTTATATTTTTTTTCTAAAAATGACCCCTAGAGGGGTTGCGTGTCAAGGTTTCCTAGTTATGACAAGGTTTCCCGGTCAAGGTTTCCCAAATATGTCAAGGTTTCCCGACAGTGACAAGGGCCTAAGCCTAAACCCTAGGCTTAGGCCTAAGGCCTAAGCTTAAACCTAAGCCTAAGCCTAAGCCTAAGCCTAAGCCTAAGCCTAAGCCTAAGGCCTAAGGCCTAAGCCTAAGCCTAAAGCCTAAGGCCTTAACACTGTTAGGAAACCTTGACATATTGGGAAACCTTGACACTAGAAAACCTTGACCGGGAAACCTTGACCGTAAACGCTATAGGGGGTTTTCTATGAGGCGAAATCAAATGCATTTCTGATGCGTGAAAATGCTTTTTTGATCTTGATTCAGGATCGGCGTATTGAAGCGAAAATCAAAAAACGAAAAACATTTTACATAAAAACTAAAGTTTTGATTTTCGCTTCAATACTCCAATCCTGAATCAAGGTTAAGGAAACATTTTCACGCATTAGGAATGCGCATATTCGATTCGCAGCATAGAAAAACCCCTATAGGGGTCATTTTTAGGAAAAAATATATAAAATTTTCCGAGTTTTGAACCCCGTCATTTTGGGTCGCTAATCCGAATTAGTACCAAAAAATTTTGCTTACCAAGATCGAGACATTGCCCTTAGCCGAGCGTTGATAAGAACTTCGGCTTGCAGTCTCTCCTTTGAGG